>PVJX010002663.1:0-123448 GCA_004027295.1 Dolichotis patagonum
ATGCCTTATTTTCCTTTTAAGTACCCTCAGGAGAATTCTCTGTCTTGTTTTAGTTCTTTCTACTGAGGACAGTTCCATGTTTTTTCTTTTTTATCTCTTAATTTATGATGTGTTTGTATGTGCATGCATGCTTATGTATGTATGTGGACAGATAGACAAGGAAACACACCAATAATGAAGTGAATAAATAAAAACAGAATTCACCCTAAAGGTGTTCTCCTGGGCACGATTCCTTAGCCCTATTAGATTTTATTAGTTGGCTTTAAAAAAAGAGAACATTTATGTCATTCATGTCCTGTTTTTTTCCATTGGAGTTACAGGTAAAAGCCTTGCTGGAGAGTAAATGAGCTAGAAATGCTAAAATCTGCCAGCATTCCTTTTAGTTGTTGCCCAGATGTTTGATTTACAGTTGAGCAGTCTGCATAAAAATGAGTAGCTAAAACTAGGATTAAAGACCAAAGAGTATCTTAGGTTTCTATCAGATACCCTTTTTTTTTTTTTTTTTTGCTTTTTAGATTTTATTTTAAAGAGGGTAAAATTAAACATAACAAAACAGATCATAAGAAAACTATGTAAGAGACACAGATTTCAAAGCAAGACAACCAGAGATCTTCACTGTCTATCATATTGTCTCTTGTTTTCTTCCAAATAGTTGTCCATATCTTCACATAAAATGAATTCATACAAAACAAAATAGTATAAAACTGATCAGAACAAAATGATGAAGTCATTATAGGCCTTCACAGCCAGACAATAGGGAAGTCAACAATGGCTGCCATAATGTCTCTTAATCTCTTTAAAATAACTGTCCATACCCTCATGTATGTTGAAATTCAACAAAACAAAACAGACTAAAATCACTCTGAACAAAGAATAATAGTATTTCTGAGTTTCACATCATGACACTAAAGAATCAGCACTGGGTACCTTAGTGTCTCTTTTTCTTCAAAGTAACTTCATTTCATCGTGCATTATATAATCGATTCTCAAACTGTTCAGAAGTTCTACACATGCATGAGTCTCTACATGTATACCTATCCTTTCTGTATTAGAGAGAAAAACAAAACAAGAAAAACAAAACAAATTCCTAGAAAAACAAGAAATGAAAAAGACGTATAAACAACAAAGAGCCCAGAACACTGACAATATAGGCCTTCAAAACAAGGTGGTATGAGCATAACTAGGGTTGTTATTTTACATAATGATCTTCAAGAGCTCCTCAGATCACCATACAATAATATGAACAATTGTTCCAATCCTACGTTAACTATTTTGTTCCAAGAACTTACAAAATTTGTAGCCCAATAATCTTAGCTATCCTAAGTGTATTTATATAAGTTTAGATATTTTTTCTTTTCCCTTCCTTTTTCTTTTTCCTCATTTTCCCTGAGATATTATTTTTCCCCTTTAAGCAGATTGTTATCCTTTCACTGTATTTGAGTTTTTTGTATCTTATGTACTCTTACCATTTCTTACACTAGGGAGACTATACAGTATTTCCATATGTGAGTTTGATTTATTTCACTTATGAAATCCATTTACTTATAAATATCTCAATGTGATCCTTCTTTATAGCAGAATAGTACTCCATTGTATAAAAATACCACATCTTTTTTAGCCATTCCTCAGTTGTTGGGCATTTAGGTTGTTTCCAAGATCTGGCTATTACAAATTGTGCTGCTATAATCATACCATCATACCATCATACCATCATACCATCACTGTGGTATGATGTTTTAAGTTCTTCTGGGAATATGCCCAGAAGTGCAATAGCTGGGTCAAATGAGACTTCCAATCCCAGCTTTTTGAGGAATCTCCAGACTGACCTCCACAGTGGTTGCACCAGTCTACACTCCCACCAACAGTGCAGAAGAGTTCCTTTTCCCCCACGGCCTCTCCAGAATTTGTTGTTGGTAGTTTTCTTTATCCTGGCCATTCTTTCTGGAATGAGATGAAACCTCAGTGTTGTTGTAGTTTGCATTTCTCTAATGACCAATGATGCTGAACATTTTTTCATGTATTTATTTGCCATTTGTATTTCTTCATCTGAGAACTGTGTATTCATCTCAGATGTCCATTTGTGGAATGGGTCTTTGAATTTTGGGGATCTGATTTTTTTTAATTCTTTGTATATTCTGGACAGAAGTCCTTTGTCTGAGGGACCGTTCACTAAGGTTTTTTCCCAATTTGTGGGTTTTCTTTTCACTATGCTGGAGATTTCTTTTGCCATGCAAAAACTCTTTAATAGGATGTGATCCCAGTTATTGATTCTGTGAAATATTTCACATGCGGTTTGATTCTTGTTCATGAATTCTCTACCTACCCCTATGTCTTCAAGAGTTCTACCTACTTTGTCTTCCAACACATTTAGTGTTTCTGTTTTAATATTTTGATCCTTGATCCATTTAGACTTTAGTTTAGTACGTGGTGATAGGCATGGGTCTAGTTTTAGTTTTCGGCATATAGAGAGCCAATTTTTCCAGCGCCATTTATTGAAGAGACTATCTTTCTTTCAGTGGACATGTTTGGCCCCTTTATCAAAGATAAGGTGGTTGAGTGTGTTTGTAGTTGTAGTTGTATCTTCTAATCTATTCCATTGATCTTCAGGTCTGTTTTTATTCCAGCACCATGTTGATTTTATTACAGTAGCTTTCTAGTATAACTTCAAGTCAGGGATTGTGATGCCTCCTGCCTTGCCTTTACTGCTTAGAATTGCCTTTGCTATTCTAGGTCTCTTCTGGTTCCAGATGAATTTTAGGAGTGATTTCTCTAGATCTGTGAGGTATGCTAGTGGCATTTTGATTGGGATTGCATTAAATCTGTATAACAATTTTGGGTCCATCAGCTACCCTTTATCCTTCACTGGGCTCTTTTGCACTGTGTTGTTCTAATTAGTTATAAGCACCTACCATAATTAAATGTCTTCTTTAATTTTAGGGATCTATCTTCTGGATTTAATCTACATCGATTCTGCATATCCTGCCTCAGGCAGTATTATGGAAAATGAGCAAAGGTCCAATCAGATGAACAATATTCTCCGAATAATTGCTGATTTACAAGTTTCCTGCAGCTACGGTTAGTACCCTTGGTTGTTGGAATTGTGAAGTCTTGCCTTATTGAAATGTAGATTCAGTACTTTATCAGTAAGAAGGCTTCAAGAAACCAGGTAGTCCCTGTGAAGCTCTTGATTTTAATATCATTTAATGTCTCTTGGTTTCAATATCAAACATATACTAGATCCTTTACATTTAGGATTGATTTTTTCAAAGACTCTGCAGACTAGATGTGACTATTGCTGTTTTACACATGAGGATAATGAGGCTGCAGACAGTTGAGTCATTAAGATCACACATCTAGGAGTCCGGGAAAAGGACAGAGTGGTGAGCAGCAGAGAAAAAAACCTCTCCAAGTTTTGGTGTCCAGATCTTAGGATACAGCAATGTGAGGAAGAGAAGGAGGAAAGAGATGGGTCCCAAGGACACAGGAAGGATATGAATTGAGACTTGAAGACCATGGGGAGAGATAATTCAGGAATTACCCCACCAGAGGGAACAGCAAGGAAGCCACACAGTCACCACCAGTTGTGTGCCAGCAAAGGCCACACCAGCCAGGGAGAAGCAGCAAGGAACCGCCTCTTCTGCCCCCACTCCTTCCTGTAAGCAACCAGACATGACATAGGCTGAAATGATAATAACTGAAGTAGGGAAATAGTATGACATTTATGTTGTTTGATTGACTTTGCAGGCCTGGGTAACTATTTAGAGGATAACAATACGCAATATAGTAACAATTGTGGATTTCCTACTGTCCTATCACTGTTTTGTTTTGTTTTGTTTCATTGTTCTGTTTTACTCCCTTTAAAAATAATCATAATTTAAAAATCACACATCTAGTCAATGGCTGAGCCAAGGTCTGCCTGACTCATAGGTCACTTCTTCATAAAGCAGGTTCTGGGGCTCCAGCATCTCCCACAGCCCATCTTCCACTGGACTCTGCATCTTGCTGGCAGATACAGGAAGAGAGGGAAGCATACAAGGGTGGGCCTTAAATGCCAGACCCGTGTCGTAGTCAGGGATTGCAAGGAAAACAATTTTATTACAGGACACATAATTTGTATTATTATTTATAATGGTCACCCCAGGAGTCAAATATAAAGAAAGTGCAGGAAATCTGTCCACCCACTAAAGACCTAGAGAATCCAGCCAAGGGCCTGGATCGCATGGCAATAGACTGCATGAGTTCAGCTAAAGACCTAGAGCACATGACAGTGCCTCTGATGAGTCCAGCTGGAGGTCTAGAGCCCACAGCAATGACTCATGCAAGTCTATTTCACAGATCTGTGCTGGGAAGGCCCAGAGGTCAGCAGTGGAAGCTAGACAGTCTGTGCCAGCGGGATGAAGGATCTGTGCCAATAGGCTGAGGGTTCTGCACTGGAGCCAAGACGTGATGCTCAAAGTAAGGACCAGAACTCCCCCAAAAAGTGCCACGTCCATCGTCAGCAGCAATGAGGCCCCAAACTCCTCTGATAATGAGAACAGTTGAGTTCATATCAGGAAGCCAGCATGGCAAACTTCTCCTAGAGAATGAGCAGCACACCATCTTCTCGTCCAGAGCCAGGAAGTGATGCTCAGTGTGTAAGGACCAGAGCTTCCCCAAAGTGAACCGCAGCCATTCTCAGTGACAACAAGGTCCTGAGCTCCTCTGATGGTGAGAACAGCCCAGTTCATATCAGGAAAGAAGAAAGACAAGCTCCACCAGGAGAACTAACAGCACCAAACAACAACACAATTTTTCCTCTCCAGGTCTCTTTTTCACGTTGGCACCAATCCTCAGGTGGGCCATCTACACTCAGCACCATGCTGATTCAGTTTAGCTGGTGTTAAAGTTGACCACCTGTTTTTAATCCACTACAACATGCAAGTGGTACACATCACTTCTGCCCACTGAGGCTAGGAATATAATCTAGCTGTGGGCCTAGATGGAAGGAGGAAATGATTTGGAAATGATTTGGCTGGGCTCTATTTCATACAATGAGATCCAAAGTGTGACAGTGACAGTGGGTGTCTGGGATAGATAGAGGAAGAAGTCATTAGAAACAAATTCCAGGCATTGAGAAGTCAGAATACTGGGTGGGCCATCCACACGGACATGATTTCATCCAAGAAGACCCTGGACTTTGGGGTGTGGAGCCTGCCTGTGAGTCAGGTGCCTTAGTCCTTATGAGTGAGAAGGAAGGATCATGTGGCCAGGGAGGAGACTTCAGTGAAGGGGGACAGGCAGCAGAGCTTAGAAACGTGCCTCTGTGGAGCAGGGTTTTTGCAAGAATGGTGTGAAATAACCTGCCCTACCTGTCACACACGGTGTGAGAGAACCAGCAGCCCCCCCTCAGGGGCGCCACAGAGAATCCAGCATGAGTTCGCTAAGGTAGTGCCCACTCGCCAGCCCCTCCAGCAGTGTGACAGGGCAGACCAGTCAGCTTTCTCCTGACAGTCACCTGAGTTCCCAGTGCAGGCCTCACCTGCCTAGGAGTCTGCACCCACACTGACAGACAGAGCAATCACAGACACAGCCGTGGGGCTCAGACGGACTCAGGTTCAAGTCTCAGTGCTGCCGCTTGGAGAGTCACTTTCTCCTCTAAATCTGCTCATACAAGAAAATGGGACTGTGGTGTGTACAGAGCCTTTACGAATGTCGTCTCCACTGGCACCATTGTCATCAGCTTGGAAAGCACATTTCATTATCTGCATTCAGAAATGAGAGCACAAGCTGTAGAAAAACAACGTGACTTCAAAATCTCTCAGCCAAGGGGCAGAGGGTCTTCAAGGGCTCCAGCAGCCTGGAAAGTGAGAGGCCTCCCCATCCACCTCTCTGTGCCTTTTCCCTCCTCCACTCCCTCATCACCCTGCCTGATGTCTCTGTCCCACCCAGTGGCCCTCTCAGGAGGAATTAGGTGAGCAGGAAGGTCTGTGAAGAGCAGCTGACATCAGTCACTCCAAGAAAGAGAGGAGCACAGTATAACACAAGCCTCAGGTGGCCTGGGGCCAAGCCCTAGCTCTGCTGCTTCTCTGGTGTGCAACCTTTGCAGATTCCCTGTTTCTTACTCTGTGCAATGGGGGTATGATTTTTCTTATGTGAGGCGGGACTGAAGATTAGAACAGACTGATGCCTAAGTCACTTGGCGCAGTCCGGCTCAAGCGTTGGGCCCCTCCCTTTTCAGCCAAGAATCAGCAGCTCTACCTGTGGGCTGGTGTCTGGCTGGGCTTCCACACCCAGCTAGGTGGTTCTTGCTCATGTCACACAGGCAGTGGGCCGGTGTGGGAGGCTTGCCTAGTGCCCCAGTGGAAACCAGTTTGGTAACAGATTCCGTTCCTGATCTGTTCTGGAGGCCAGGGTGCCTGTCATCTTTCCCCAGCCCTTGTTCTCTGAGTGGAAGTCTCTGCTTTCCTTCCTGGATAGACAACTATGGCAGTCTCAGAAAGTAGTGTCTGTGGCTCAGACATTTGGAACCACTTACCAAGAGCAGAGCCAGGCCTGGCTACCCCGGCACAGGACCTGGCCCCAAGGTGCATCGGCAGCTCACAGAAAAGCAAGTGAGCCTCCCCATCCAAGGAGCGGTTAAGTCAGTGACTCCTGTGCCGCTCCTTGGCCCTGCAGAGGGAGAGACTGAAACCTCTGGGTCTTGTCCGCCTCTTGCAGATCACCTCACCACCCTGCCCCATGTGCAGAAGTACTTGAAGTCCGTACGCTACATTGAAGAGCTCCAGAAGTTTGTGGAAGATGACAACTACAAGTAAGTCCCCCAACTCCTGAGTCAGGAGTGCCCGCCTCCTGTTGTCCTCAGCGCTCAAATCCCTTCACAGGCTGGTTCTTGTTGCCACCCATGCCCAGCACCCACAGCACTGCACGCAAGTGGGATCTCCCACCCATTCCACCCCACATTGGTGCTATCTGCCCATCCCCCCACATCTACCTCCACCCCAGCCCCTTGTACCCTTGATTTAAGGAAGGTACATTCACTTCTCACTGCAGCTTCCCATGCAGCCTGAGGGTATGAGGGGGTTCCACAGCTGTGCACGGTGCTCGTTTGGCACTCTAGTTCTTGTAAGCAGTTTCCCTCACGTGTGGCACTGGGTAGAAGGACAGCTCTCTGGCCATCTTTAGGTCAATGAGTAGAGTTCTCCAAGCTCCAGTTTCATGGATGGAAGCAGAGACAATCCCCTGCAGCTCTCAGCTCCCGGTAGGACTCACATTAGGCAAGGTCCGGCAGCAACACTGTGCAAACCCTTTGGGTAGACTTACTGCTCAATAAGACCTCTCAGCCTTAGGCTCATCATGTACCCACCCTGCTCTAGGTTTTGGTTCTTTCCCCAATGGTAGCACCGGGGAACGTATCCAGCCTTTCTGTATTGGGAGATAGATTGCTTATGTCAGCCTTGTCTGCCACAATTGGCTGGATGTCTTCTTGGCTTATTTTGAACTTGAGGTCCACTAAGAGCTTCAGTACTTTTTCATATAATCTGATTTCAAGGCTTCTCCCAGCCACCTTGTAATTGATCATTTACCACCGAAATGTCAGCTCTATAGATATTCTTTTAAACCATATCTTACTGGTTGCTTTCAGTATACCGTGATTTCTTTGAATGTTGTTATCTAGTATGTGTTTTAAAAGTTTTTCCCACTTTTGGACCTACTAATTTGCTCTTCCTATTTGGTATTCATCTAAGTCAGTAAAACTTTAAAGACCTGCGGCCACTGGAGCCACTCATCAGGATCTTGGGAGGGGCTGGTCAAACACCTCCCTTCTCCCAGTCAGCTCTGCAGGAATGGACTGCGGTCCTGGCTGGACACCAGAGCCCCCAGGGCACCTTCTCACCATCCAGGTGTCTTGCCAGGGCCTGAAGATTTATCTTTTTTCAGAAATCCCTGTGTGCTTCTAATGATTGTTGGGAGTATAGACATAATGTCATATTATTATAAAATAATTCGTCAAAATAAAAATATGAGATCGTGATCTGTTATATTACCAGATTACCATTAAAATTATGTTCATCACAAATTGAGATCATTTTATTTACAAAATAAAATGTTCCTGAAAAGAGTAGCCACAAGTACAAAGTTATTCCCACTTAGGTTCTAGGATAATATTTTCCATCCCTTTGCCAAGCTTTTGATTAAAGAGACAGTACTTTTTCATTAGCACTAATGTGCTTTAAGGAGAAAAATAATCCATAAATACTGACCATGAAGCAATCCTTGGACAAGCTGCAGATCATAATTACTCCTTCCATGCTGAGGGACGTCAAGCACCTGTAGGACTCCATGCTAGAGGACATCAGCCTGGGGTTTACAAAAGGCCTTTGTTGTGGACAGAGAGAGAGAGTAGGAGTAGGAGTAGGAGTAGTAGGAGGGGGTGCTGCATTCTCACCCCAGCCCTAACCTCTCAGGAGGTCCTCATTCGGAGTGGCAAGAAACAGGCAGGCCCTGTGATTGTGTCGGGGGAGTTTCCTTCTGCAGCCCCCTCACACCTGGAGACCGGCTCCTCACCCCCAAGAATGCAGCAGCTTTACTGGGACACTGATGACACTGTATTCCTCACACCTGCTCCCATCTGCTTTGAAATATTGCACCAAGAGACCCAATCAGTGCTCTCTATTGCTCGTCCTTTAGTCTAAGTTATTGATATGAGAAAAAGGACCCAAATTGCCACCACCTAGAAAGCTGATCATTAGCATTAAGTAAGCATAATTTTGGACATTTTTCAGTACATCAAACATACATAGAGAAGGATGAGTAGCTGGATGTATGCAAGGGTGGAATTTATTAAAATTGGATCTTACAGTGCTTGCTATTTTTACTTAAAAGTATTAATTTTAATTCAACTAGAAAAAGGAACTGAAATAAAAGCTAAGGAATTTCTGTTCTTTAAATAAATATTTCTTTGCTACAAGAGATATTATTTCCCCAAAGAGCCTCCTAAAATTCATAAAAGGGGTCAGGAAAAACATGGAGCGCCTGAGTCAGGAAGTTTTCTGTAAGTACATTTCTGCTGTGGACAGTATCAGTTGGCTCTGGTTGTGAAAGATGAGACTATTACCACAGCTCCCTGCTTCACCTCTGCCTTGCCCTCCTCTAGTTCTTTTCATTAGCTGTATTATTATTGGACCACATAACCCAAGTTTATAACATAAACATCGTGTTCAGGAATTATAATTCCTACTGTTTAGTATTTTTAAATGGATACAGTTCTTACCACCTGTTGTTCCTCCACAGTGTCTCCTGGAGTCTTTATTCTAAATCAATCCCCATTCAGCTGGATTTCATCAGGGGCAGGCTGTCTCCCACTCCCCTCCCTGGGCCTGTCATGCCTGAGTCCCCCGTGGAAGCAGCTGCGTTCACCAGGCCTGGCCTTGCTGGCAGCCCCCTCGGTAATCTCCCAGGCCTGCAGACCCTGAGCTGTTGCTCACTGGCATTGGTGCCGCTCTAGTGAAGGCTGAAGCCAGTCTGAGTTTCCCCCTCTGAGAGTGGGTTGTTTGATCTGCTTGGTGGGTGAAGGGTTCCTTCAGAAGCTCAAGGAAGGAAGTCCTTCGCTAGACAGTCCTGCCCCAGACCCTCCCTTTGCTGCCCAGCAGTGCCGTTGGTTTGTGCCTTTGACATCTCCCAGCCATCTCTTGGTTTCTGTCTTCCAGGCAGGCATGTGCTGGGTACTTTCTGCCCTCCTCTCCCGTTAGTTCCTTTCCAACAACTGTGGTCACCTCCTCATCCTCAGCAGTGCCTGGTGATCTGTTTTCACTTAGGTATTCAGCCAGCCCTCTCTTGTTTCAGTCTATGATTTGGGGCACTCACCCTCCAGACCCCTTACTGGCCTCAGTCTCCTGTTTCATTTTATTCCTTTGTTTCATCGTCTCACTTTTCAGATTTTGTTGTGTTCCAACCATGTTCCTTGTAAGTTATTCCTCCCCTCAAAGCACTGGGGAGAATTTCCTCTGCGCCCAGGCCGCTTCATGGGTTGGGCACAGGGGCAGCCCTCTCTCCATTTCTCTGTCTTCCTTTTGGGAGAGGAGCTGTGCAGTGTTGCTGGACCGTTTCTTTTTATCTTGTTCCCATTTCAGAGGCGCTGTCTAGATGCTCCATGGCTCTGATACAGGGAGGGAGGCATCTGGCCATCTTCCTATGTGTGGAGAGGGGCTGCTTTCTCCTGCTGCTGCTGGGAGACCCAGGAGTTCTTGGATTTCCCTTCTTCTGTAACATGGGGGAGTAGAAGACTGGAGTCAGTAGACCCAGTGAGGGAGCCACCTGCTTAATGCATGTGGACTTGGGTTTCCTTCACCTTTCTGGGACTGTCTCTCTTTCCAGAAAGGGTTGTCCTTCATTCCCAGTCTTGCCCATGAAACCTTTATTACATCAGAATGACCCTGGTCTGCCAGTTGCTAGCCATGTGAATTTTGGGAAGGAAGTTACTATTCCTCAGTCTCCTCATTTATAAAATGCACCTAGTTTATAATCTCATCAGCCAAATTAACACATCCTGTTCAGTAAACCATGGGCCGTGGTGACTCATCATTGATTCTTCAGTATGGAAATGCCCTGGTGGCATCCAGGGAGGCGACTGTGCTGGGGGAAGATTTCACGGCACTGCTGGATTCTTCGACTACTGCAGCCCTCCACAGCTGTCCCTCTCCCAGCCTGACCATGCATCTGTCAGTTCCCCCGTGATAAGCCAGTGCGCATCTGATCTTGTGACAATTTCTGTTTTCAGATTGTCGCTCAGAATAGAACCAGGAAGCAGCTCTCCGAGACTAGTCTCTTCCAAGGAAGACCTTGCAGGTATTGTAGCCACTGCAAGTGGGAGCAAAGCCAAGAATAGCCCTGGGCGGGCCTTGCCCATGGAGCCAAAGGGCACAGCACAGCAACTCAGCTGTCCCTGCTCATGGCTCCTGTGCCCACCTGCCAGGCTCCTAACCTTGTAGGGCCCCTGTCAGATACCTCAGTTCTGGGGCTCCCTAGAGCATCCTGGGACAGAACAGCCCCAAGAACACAAGATTAGAGCCCCAAGATGGGAACAAAAATAAGGTATAGACAACCCTGAGTCTCTGGGCCACTGGGACGCCTATCGTCAGGGGTGCACCAGACTGGAAGTTGTGTGCCACCAACACGTGCACAGGATGCCTGAGGTATTTGGTGCCACTAGATCCAAGTAGCTCATCTTCCTGGATTTATTCACCTACTTGGGAAACACACATGCACATGCTCCCTAGCGGCAAGGACCCGGGCTCTGCAGTCAAGCCCGAGCTCTGCCATTTCCCAGCTGTCATCCACAGAATGGAGCCACAGGGTGGCCGTGATTACCTGGTGAGTTCCAGCCAGGGGAGTGCTCCGCCCACACTGGCGCACTGTGCTCGGTGTACTCTCATCATCACTCTCCTTGGGCCCCTGTAGTGGTTGTCCAGCCTACTCTCAGTGACGGGGGTGATCTCCACTGCGGGCAGGGAGGCAGAGGTGGGGACCACAGCACCTCCTCCTGGCTTGAGCTCTAAGTCACATCAACCTGGGTTAGGCCACATTAGATAAGTGTCTTTATCCTCCACCCCAGGCCTCAACTTTCTTATCTACAAAATGGAGATAATAAAAGCATCATCCCAGCAATGTTAAAATGTCAAAAATGAGTGCTATTGAGAAGATGCCCAGCACAGCATGTCACGTGCAGTGACTGGGAAGGGGTGGAAAGCTGCTGCGCTGGGCCTGCCCAAGCCCTTCTGCATACTTCCATGCCAGCATGGGCCCTGGTAGACAGGACCACAGAGCCTGCAGGAGGCAGCGCTGCAGCCTCCCGCAAGCCCCACCCTCAAAGCCTCTGCCCTGCCCTGAATTCACTCCTACCCCTTGTCTCTTCCACTTCTGCTAGCTGTGTCTTGCAAGCTGGACCCTGCGCTGTCACCTGGGGCTCGTCTGGTAACTTGGAGAATGATTTGCATCTGTTCTTCAGAGTCTTAGGAGATGCTGTTGTCTTAACTTAAGAGAGTCAAGTTTGTGCTGAGCAGCTTGGTTTCCACGAGGCTTCCCTGAGTGCGGTGTTGAAATGTCTTCCACTGTCTCCCACCTTTTCCTGACAGATGGCCCAGTAGCAAGGGACACTTCTAGTACTGGTCCAGTCTCCACCTTCCCATCTCAGACCTGTTCTAGGACCCTCCCTTAGGCAACTTACTCCTCCAAAATGCTCAGTACTGCACACCCCACCTGCAGAGTGGGCACAACACACACACCTCTATCGTGGGGCTGTTGTGGGAACTTACGGAGGCCACATGCTTGCAGCAAGTAGAGCCTGACCCGGAACACCCTCGTCAGGCACAGCTTTGTCATGCTGGTGCTGTGATTCTCAATATTATAATTCATCCTCTGTCCCTGGTTCAGCCTTCAGGTTTTAGCTAAATGTCACTCTCTCATAAAGCCTTTCTGCCAGCCCCAGACCTAATCAGGCTCCATTCTACAGAGGCTGGCAAGCTCTGGGCCACATTCAGCCCATCCAGTTCCTGTATAGGATCGAACACAGCCTCCCGCCCACTGCCGTACTGTCTGTGTTTTCTTTCATTCCACAATAGCAAGGTTGAATGGTTGGGATGCAAACCAGGAGCCTGCAAAGTCTAAGACTACTGTCAGGCCTCTCGCAGAGATGTGCTGACCCCTGTATGACAGCCTCCTGCCACCACTGCTCTGTGCCACTCGTGCCTGCATGCATGGTACATCCCTCCAGCTAGCTGCATGCTCACATGCCTTGAGTCTGTCTTCCCCACCAAAATAAGGGCTCCTGAGGGATGGGTCCACTGTGGAACTCCTAAAGCCCAGTGTGTAGGGGCCCTGGACAAAGCCTGCTGTCACCTGCCTTGCCCCTTGGCCCTGTGTCCTGAGCACCTGCTGGGCCCTGTGGGTACCTGTTCTTGGAGACAGCTTCAGTGTGGGCCAACTGCTGACTCTGCATAGCCTTCACAAGAAGTGCTGATGCCAGCAGCTTTTACACAGAGGAGTAAGCCCCAGCCCACAGGAGTGTTTTCCACCAATTTTCAAATCCCAGGCTTCAGCCCTGCAAGCAGGATGTTAAGATTTGCATTGATGGCCAGAGGTCTGGGTAGTGTCTGAAGAGCTCAGACAGTCTTAGAGGCCCTGGCTTCCTGTTTGCAGCCCCAGAGGACAGCGAGGTGAGTGCTGCTTCAGCCTTGGGTCACCAGGGTACTCTAGAGAACAGGACCGCAGGAGCAGGACCAGAGGGGCAGCTCAAGGGAGCCTTTCTGGGTCTGGCAGTCAGACTGAGCCACGTAGCAAGAGCCGGACCAGAGTCAGGGACAGGAATGTGCCTCTTGCAGTCCTAGGAATGGGAGGAACGCAGCCTCCCTCACTCCTCTGGAGGGGGGTTTAGGTTCCAGTGTGGGGTTCTTTCCACAGCCACACACACCACACCTGCCAAGGAAAAGCCCTGTGGTGTGCTCTTTTGTTCACTCAAGGCTTACATGCTTACAGGCCCACAATGGCCAAGCACTTGCAAGGAGCCAGGTGCCCAGCACAAGTAACGCAAGACCCCAGCCTCCTGGAGCGTGCGTCTTACAGTGGGAGAGGTGGGCCCTGTGTAGAGCCGAAAGGAGGTCCGTGGGAGTGCAGCGAGGGGGCCAGAGGACTCTGACTCTTCTCTACCCAGCTCCCCTGCCTCTGGGGCCAGGAGACCTTCAGCCTGGTAGCAGCTGTGGTCTCATGGGCGTGAATCTCTCTGGGGTCTTGATGAACATCAGAAGTGGGGTCCAAGCTGTGGCTGTGTGGTCTCTGGATGGCTCCCTACCCTGAAGAGAGCTGCCCCCATTTTCCACCCTAGGGAATGGCTATGTGGGCGGGTTTGCCCCTAATGAAATACACCGTGAGAAAGGAAATGGAGAAACCTCAGTTTCTGAGTGGGGATAAAAAAGCCCAATAATGCCACGTTTTCATCCCTCCCCGCTCCGCCCTAGTGTAGTGTTTAGTTCATGCAAGTGAACTAATATTTTCCCAGAGAGAAAAACCATACAGAACAATGACCCCTAGAGAGGGCAAATAATGTTTGTGTACCTTGAACTGGTAGAGACATTTCCAGATTTTGCCAGCCTCACTCCCACATGGCTTCCCCAATGGACAGGGTTCCCTCAAGATTCCTGGGTGGCAACTCAAATCCGGGAGACTCAGCCTGGGCCGCTCCTGTCTGCATGTACTCTCAGGAATGCCCTCAGACACACCTTGCTGTCTCCCTGCTTTGTTGCCATGTAGCAAGAGTCTTGCTCTGGCTTCAAACAGATCTGAGTTCAGCCAGAACCCAGCTCCAGCACCTCGGAGCTGTACAACCCCGGGCAGTGGGCTGGATCCCTTGGAGCCTCGGTCTCCCCGTTAACAGCAATGTTTTCTGCCGGCTCTCACCCCAGGCCTCCGGAGCATTCCCTAAGGCAGTGCCAGAAGACCCGAGTTGTGGGTTTGTACTCCTAGCCTCTCGGGGGTTAGCTCCGGGCCCTCCCAGCAGACTCTGATGCTGTCCAGATGGGGCACAGGGTGAGGCAGCTGCCCAAGCATGGGACAGCGAGCCTGGGCGGCTGTCTGGGCTCCTGCTCACTTACTCACCTGCTCTGTGCCCTGACCCCCACCAGTGAGGGGCCCCTGCCATGCCTGTTCTGTAGGTGAAGGCACCCGGCACATGCCCAGCCTCACGCAGGAAGGAAGTAGCAGAGCCAGTTGCTGAGCGCAGAAATGTGCCCACCTCCAACGCGATAAGGGGCCAGTAAGAGCCCAAGGGCACTCTAAGACCTGTCCTGGCTGCCCTGTGTACCTATGCAGTGTAAGTGAGCCTCTGCCCTGAGTGACCTGTCATGTCCTGCTTTCCTGCAGACACTTTGAGTCACACACTGTCCCCACTGGTCCTCAGAAGCTAGTTCCAGGTAAGAAGCAAAACTCCAAACCTGATCTGTGTTAAATCGCCTCACCTCACCCTTCCAGGGGGCTTCAGGCCTGACTGCTTGTGGCAAGAGAGCAAGTGTGGCCTTTATGCTCCCTTAGCGTTTCTCCACGTCCCTGACTTGCTGCCGCAGCCGGGGTAGAGTGCAGTCTCACACTGATTGCTGCTATCTTGGGGCATGGTGCAGTCAGTACCACTGTGCTTCCTCTCCTGGGCACTTGCAGGTGTGCTGCAGAGTTTCTGTGAATCCTCAACCCAGCAGATGCAGATCCATTCCAGGGACCTCTGCGGCTCCTTCTGCAGCCCCGCAAAGTCAATTGCCTACTACTAGCTGCTGCTCAGATCCCCTCAAGCCTTTAAGCCCATGCCAAATCGCCTCACAAGGGCCACCTTGTTCCATGGGACACCTTACCCTCGCTACCACAGACCTGTGAGTGCAGCTGGCTCTTGTGGCCACCACTGTCCTCTGGCTGTGGCCATTTGGCATCCCCAGGCCTGAGCGAGATACCAGAAGTCCCCTGGGCCTGCCACTGTGTAGATTCCTTCAGCCCCCCCAAGGGCTCTGTGCTTGCAGAGGAGGAGAGCAGCCATAGGCAGAAGGGAAGGAGGGCCTCTCCTCCTCACAGTGCTCCGTGAGGAGGAGACCTTTTCTATCTTCCGAGTGGTAAAAGGGCTTCCTCCTCCAGGGCCGGAAAGCCAGTCACATCAAGGCCAGGCAAGACTAGCTGCTTCCGTCCAACCACGCTGCCCTGCTGTGGCATCTCCTCACAGATCTCAGGTTCCAC
Source organism: Dolichotis patagonum (assembly GCA_004027295.1). Lineage (NCBI taxonomy): Eukaryota > Metazoa > Chordata > Mammalia > Rodentia > Caviidae > Dolichotis > Dolichotis patagonum. The sequence continues at coordinate 15,742 of PVJX010002663.1, forward strand.
AGCTCCCTGTGGCCTGGGAGACTGCAGCTTCAGTCCTGAGGGGGTCCATGGCATGCTCGGCCCAGTCGGAGAACAGTTAGGAACAGTTAGGTGCTATTTTCCAAAAGGAAATTAACCATAGCTTCTGTATGGTATGGGAGACAGATCTTGGCCGGCAAAGGACCTATGAGAGTTGCATATGTGAGAATCTGAGAATGTGTGTGAACATGAAAGTGACTGACTCCCTGCTCCCTGGGAAAACTGGCTTCCAAGGGTTTCAGCAGGAACAGACTTAATGTGCAGACCCGCCCCCCCTCGTGTTCCTGAGAGGTAGACCCAGAAGGGTCCAAGTCTCCAAGGCTGAGAACAGGGTTCCCTGCACAGGCGGGCAGGAAACGCAAGAAGCTGGGCCCTTTCGTTGAGCAAAAGCCCACCTTGCGTACCAGAGGCTCAGGTGGTGCTGGCAGGAGCTCCACGAGACAGTCCTCATGCCCTCCCCTCCTGTACCAGTGAGGAGAGGCTTTCTCAGAAGGAGGGGACAGGCCGTGAGCCCCTGCCTCACCCCAGGCAGAGGCACGGTGGAATGCAAATCTCATGACTCTGCACTGAGCAGTTTCCCCTCTGCCACAGCTGCCTCCTATTAATTTCTGATGTGTGAGACTTGTTCCCCGTGAGCAGACTGAAATAGGGCAGTGCCAGTCCAGGGCAGGGCTCTAGAGGCAGGAGAAATCTGTGGGAACAAAGCTCCCAGGCTGGCCGTGTACCCCTTTCAGCAGCCGTGAGTGCCACAGCCATCTATCCAGAGACCTCCAGGCATCGGCCTCATGATCGGCCTCATATGTCCTCCCCTGGCCCCCGCAACCACTGCCTGAGTGCACGCCACCTTGGCACAATGGGTCACTCCGAGTGCCCTCCCTCCACACCCTCATCCACACAGCCCATGGGCTCAGGTCTCAGCCACACGCAGGGTGCCCCTCTGAGTGCATCACCGTGCCTTCCCCTCACGAAACTCCAGGTCCTCAGAGGCCCCCTAGCCTTTGCACATGCTCTTACTTCTGCCCATCACTGTCCATGCTGGAGCTGGCACACCGGGATGTCAGACATCCCAGAAGTCCCCTCTGGGCTCTCAGATGCACTGTGTGCAGAGCTGTCTGGCGCAGAGGCTGCTCACCTGGGCCAGTTCCTGAACTTCCCAACCACAAGCTCTACGTCATGAAACTGAAATGGCCACACTTCCTGCATGGCGATGTTACCGTGAGTCTTAAATAAGAGCACAAGGACAGACAGCACACCTTGTAGATACTCACTAAAGGTTAGCAGTTACTGTCACCATCAGTATTGGTGGGGTCACACCACTCGGGTGGCTGCTGTAGTGATTATTGTCATCCTCCTGCCAAAGCTTGCACCTCTCCTGGGAGCAGATACTTGGCTATCCTATCAGCCCCGGGAAGACAGACCATCATCTCTTGAACCCATACCGTGGCTCCAGCACTAGCATGGCCCCGTGGGCAGAGCGCAGTAAACATTTGAGACAAGAGGAGGGCGGCTGCGAGATAGCACCCTTGTTCCTGTTCTGCAGGTGCAGACTTCAGGCTCCGAGGTAGGGTGACCTTTCTGGGGCCAGGAGTGTGTAAGTGCAGACACGGGGGAGCCAGGCCCATCTGCCTCCAGAGCTGCAGTCCTTTGCCATGCTTGCTCATCAGGTGTGATAAAGACCCCTCCACGGCCATTATTAGAGGCCCTGTGCTTTTTTCTCTTCCAGTCAATGAGTGGTCTCTTGGTCACTATGTGGTTTCTCGAGAGAAAGGTAATGAAAACCAGATTTTTTTCAATGTATCTTGTTCCCCACAGAGACTGTCAGTTCTCATATGTTCCAATAAAACTGCTAAAGAAACAGCCACTTAAAGCGCTTTAAAGATTATTCATGGAAAAATTATGCTAAGGAAAAATAGAGCAATCCTCTGAGATAGTCAAGCCCCATGGTCAGTTTTTCCAGCTGTCCATGCCATATCAGGCGGGCAGTAGGGACTGCACTCTGGCCGGGGCCCCAGCACATTAGCGCCACCCCCACCCACCCTGCCCCTGCCCAAGGATATGACAAACTTGCCAGCTGCCTAGTTCTGACATAGCCCCAGAAGACACATGTCCCTGGCACTGTCACATGGGGGCCACCCCAGGCTTGGCCTGCAGGAACATGAGGCATTTCAGTAGCCGAGGGTGTCACTTACTGGCAGAGAGGTCCCTCATCTGGGTCCCAGCTGAATGGAAATTCTTCTGCTTCTGCATCAGACCCAGGCTATTGGTCAACAATGCAGAAGGCGGGGGAGGGGCTGGGAGAGAAGCATCAGTTCTGACACTGGGCCCTGGGGCCTGAGGGCTGTTCCGCTGGGGCCCTACCCTCTCCCCCAGCTGGCCCAGGGGTGTTTGCGGTCAAACAAACCTCCCAAGGGTCCAAAGCACAAAGAAGAGGGGGCCCATCCTGGCCTGGTCCTGGAGGAAGAATAGAGGGCTCAAGAAAGAGACCAATGGGCTTGCAAGGACCCAAAGTGGAAAGCAGAACCAGGGGGCAGGCAGGAGTGCTGCGCATGGGAGGAAAGTGGGACAAGAGACAGCCAGCAGAGGAGCAGCACGCTCCCCTGTGGCCCTGGTGTGCTCTAAAGAGGCCATGGTGAACACTAACTGCCTAGGAGCCCATGAGCTAAGACTTGGAGTGTTTTATCAGTCTGGCTCCCAGCTGGTGCCAAATGGATGGTGGGCCTCTTCTCCTTCCCTTTCTCAAGTGTAGCAATTGGGACCTACCTACTGCAGGCCTCCCAGAGGAAGTGCCTCCTGCTTGCTGATCCCACACACGCGGTCTCCTCTCTGCCCCTTCCTCTTGTGTCCAGTGTCCAAGCTCTGAACCACTGGGTTCCTCCCTTGCCAGCCAGAGAGTGCTGCATACCTGCCTCCAGCACGCAGCACACACGTAAGCTGGCCCTCGCACAAACTGGGGCTGCTGAGGGTGCGCACCTCAACTATTGCAGCACAGGCAAAAAGCGAGCACCAAGCGTGCAGTGTTGAATCCTCATTATTTCTGCTGTAACACCAGGACCCCTGGGCTTCTGCTCCAGATCACGTGGGGAGGAGCAGCGCAATCTGACCTTTAGAAATCACTTTCCTGCGCCAGGGTGGGAGCCTGTGTGACTCAGGCAGTGGGACTGTAATCCTCTCACATGGCTGCTGATAAACAAACCCGGTTCCACCCTCTGGATTCTTCCCCAGCAATAGTGCAAACCAAAACAAAGCAGGATGGTTTTCATTCTTTCTTTCCCTCTCTGGAGCAACTACACGAGCCATTTCCCCAGGTCAGAGCTGCCTGTGGCCCAACCTGTAGCTCAGAAGGTCTTCCCAGGGGCACCTGCCGAGCTGCCCAAACCCCCCGCAGCCAACACAGCCAGAACCTCCTGAGTGGCCCACATTCTCCAGGTAGCACTGACAAGAATCAGCCTCAAAGAAGCTGTCCACTGCGTGAGGGGAAGTGAGCACAGAGGAAGGCGCAGGTGCATTTCAACCTTCTGCACTTCATGGCCTTCTACAGCCACCCTCAGGTTCCCAAAGTCCTGGCTCAGGGACTACCTCCCTTACTGAGGATTGGTCTATGGGATCCTGCTTTCCAGATGCCACCTGAGCAGAACTTGGACCCCAGTGGGCTTGCACAACACCACCACTGCGGTCAGCCTTGAGAATGGGTGGTACGGGGTGGGGCGGGAGAGGGGCACTGGTGAGCAGAGCACTGTGACCTCTTTACACTCTGTCCCACCTGTGACAGCCGAGCGGGCGTCTTACCCCCCAGCCCCGAGCCTCTCCCCACCCACACCCCTCTGACCGCTGCTCTGTTCATCTCTCTCCCTCTGCTCTGTTCACAGGCCCCTCTGTGGGCTCCAGCTCAGCGCGCTTCCGCCGGAGACCCACCTGCCCCGATGCGTCGGTGGCTGGCAGCCTCCCCACACCACCGGTCCCCCGACACAGGAAGAGTCACAGCCTGGGCAACAAGTGGGTGACTGAGCAGCCCCACCCCGGGGCTTCTGACTTGGCATGGGCATGAATGAAGGAATGCTGGGAGCCCTCACCTGAGGCTGGGTCCCTTCCATACCCCTCCTGGGAGCTCTTGGTGCCCCTAGCCGGCACGCTGTCCTGAGACTGGCATGAGTTCAGGAGTCACTGAGGGCACTGGTAGCACCGTCCACCCACCATCCCCTGAGGCTCCAGGCTCCGCAGCTCATGGAGATGGAGAATGGGTGAAGGAAAGGGCAGGGAAGCAACAGGAGTTCCAGCAAATGTGTCCAGGCTCTGTTAGTATCTCTCACGGAGAAACTCGGAGTCCAGGTCCAGTGGGTACCAGGGGATGTCGCCAGGCCACCGTTGGGTGTCTTGTGGCATTTGCACAGCAGCAAACCTGCTGGTTCACCCACCCCATAGGGCTTTTAGCTGGGGGACAGAGGTAGATCTCAGTATGACTGGGGGCAGCCATGCCCATAGCCCCTGGGCATTGGGCACGGACTCCTAAACAGATGGGTCCATCTTCCTCCCTCCCTCCTTTCTTTCCTGCTTGCCTCCTCCTTCCTCTCCGCATGCCTGCCATCTCTAGTCACCCCAAACCAGCCCTGGCTGGCCCTGAGGAGTCGAAGGCAGGAGGAGGAGAGACACTGAGTTCTCAGCACTCCTAACCCTCCGCCTGCCTCGCCACATGCCCACGGGGCAGGAGCCCACTGAGAGGAGGCAGGCCTCCGAGGCAGCGGTATTATCAGACACAGGGTAAGAATGAGTCTAGTGAGGGTTACAAGGTGAAGTCCCTTGCAATGGTGAGGAGGCATGGGAGCCAGGACTGATCAGGTACGTGCAACTCCAGCCCTGCTGCAGCCTCGTCACTCACAAGCCTCATCTTCATCCTGGAAGCAGGCAGGGCAAGCAGCATTATTCCCCATGGACGGGCGGAGAAACTGAGGCTCCACAAAAGGATGTGACTTGCCCAAGGTCACACCTCAAGAGAGGGCACAGCCTGGAAACCTGCATCCTGGCAGGTGCAGCCGAGATCGCTCCACGGATAAGGAGCTGTGCCTTCTTTCTTCCTTTCCGTTTCCAGTATGATGTGTCAGTTGAGTGTAGTTGAGAGTAAAAGTGCGACATTCCCATCGGAGAAGGCCAGGCACCTTCTGGACGACAGTGTCCTAGAGTCGCGCAGTCCCCGCAGGGGCCTCACCCTCACCTCCTCCACCGTCACCAATGGACTCTCCCTAGGTAAGCGTCTCCGGCCTGCACACCACAGGCGGGGGCCTAGGCTCAGCATGTGCTCTGTGTCTGTCTCTGTCACAGTGCCACTGGGGGGCCCTGGGGATCCAGCGGCACCTTGCCCCTAGAGAAATGGCTCTCCACAGGTGTACCCTGGAGCTGGGAAGCCTTGCTTCCTAGCCTTCTGGAATTGAGGGCCCAGGTGGTTCTTATCTGGACTATAGCCCAAGTGTTTCAGGCAGGGGAAGAGGCGGGCAGGGGAAGAGGCAGCCAGACACACACTTGAGTCTAAGCCCCCAAAGCCCAGCTACTGCCACAATGGCATTTCTGCCCCAGGGGAGCCCTCAGCCCCAGGACCCCACAGAGCAAAGCAAGGAAAGCTGCTTGTCACAGTGACAGGGTGGCCACTGGGTCTTCACTGTGTACTTAATGCTGCAAAGCCAGAGCAGGGAGGATGGAAATGTGATCTTCAGGGATGCGATGACATCGTGAGCATCAGCCAGAACAGCACTTGTGTCAATGGAAGGAACAGAAGTTTGGCAGAGGCCGAGAGTGAGGCAGGGAGGTGCCGAAGTCAGGGCTGAGGCTAGCCCCGAGCTCTGGTTACAGATCTGTCTCCCTGCGTCCCCAGGTCAGCTGAGGGCAGGTGAACACCAGCATAGTGTTACTGACCTGATCAGACCAGTGCCCCTCTGATGGCACCCGGGTGCCTTCCCATGTGCCTGTGCTTCTGTTATTGGTGTGTCTGTGTGTCTGTCTGCTGCCTTTAGCGGGAGATCTCCCAGGTCTGGGGTGGACAGGCAGAATGTCATGCTGAGCTTGGGGCAGAAGGCCAAGAACATGGGGTATACCGGTGGGCAAGAGGAAAAAAGGCAAAATCCCATGTCCCTGTCTCAGAGACTGTGGGCTGTCAGTCGAGGAGACAGCCACCCTCGCCGCCTCTGAAAGTCTGCCATCTGTCCTCAGGGGCCATCCTATGTGGATACAGGCAGAGGTGTAGGATAGCATGGGCCAGTGCCTTCCAGGGCCCGTAAGAGCCATGGAAGAGCGTACTGGACTGCACATGTTGGGGAGAGGTGAGGTGGAACAGAAATGCAAAGGCTTCCTCCCCAAGACTTTGCTGTGTTGAGTGTTATGAACACTCACTCAGACTGTGGGGTCCCCTGGTGGATCCCTTTTCCTTGGAGTATGCAATGGGATTGGGATTCTGAGGGATGCACTCTGGGGAATACAGGCCCAAGAGTGCTTGGCTGGGCCCCGAGCATCTGTGTGACATCCAGGAAATTGTCTCTGCTGTGCCTGAGTCCAGGCCTGCTGTTTCCAAGACAGAAAAAAAGTCAGGTGCTGTGCGTCCAGCGTCCGGGTACAGATCACAGAGTTGTTTGCTTCTGACTCTTCAAGTCAGGGAACTCACAGTGCTTTTTGCTTGGGGCTGAAAAGCCCTAAGTAAGTTGCCACGTGTGCACAGACTCCATTTGGAGCATGACTGGTCTGTCCCCAGCACCTGTAATGAGGGCCATTGCTCCGAACGATCCAAGGGCCTGGTACTCCTCACCCCTTCCCTCTGCCAAGCCTTGCTTTTATTTTAGTCAAACAGCTCTGAAGCTTGAGCCTCTGTCGTCTAAAACAGTACAGAGGCAGGGCACACGGATGCTAAGTGACAGAAAAAAATCTCTCCTTGGAGAAGCCTTGGGGAGCTCCTAGAAGCAGGTGCCTGGTCCAGCCCTCGTCTGTGCCTCCCTGGGCCAAGGCTGTGCCTGGACATTCCAGGACATTCCACTGTTCTTGGGCTTTGTCAAAGAGGGGCACCCTGGCCTGGGGGCAGGTGAAGTGTGTTCCAGCCTTGCTTCCCCTGGGCCAGTGGGGGCCAGTGGTGCATTCGCATCAGGCCAGGTAGGCCTAAGGCTTTGGGCCCCATAGGCCTCCAGCAGGTAGTGGGAAGGGGCAGAGGATCCCCTGGGAACGGTGGTACAGGATAGTTCTTTCTATACCTCCAGAGCAAAGTCAGAAACAGTGGCAAAAATTTGAGTCATGTTATCACCCACAGGGTCAGGAAGCTGTGAGCTCTTCAAGGCCACTGTGCTCACTGATCTGTGTTCCTTTTCCAGGCAGTAGTGAGAGCTCAGAGTTTAGTGAAGAGATGTCTTCAGGGCTGGAAAGGTGAGTGTGGCCTCAGTGTGGCCTCATCCCACGGAGGTCTCAGGACCAAGGAGCTGGAGGCAGGCTCTGGGCACTGGCCTCAGGAGGTGGTCCTGTGTCTCCTCAGCAGTGGGCAGGAGCAGTAGGACCGTGGGTGTCCTGGCCTCCACACTGTGAGCAGCCCCACTTCTGTGGTCTGCAGTCAACTCAGGAGTGCTTCCTGGAGCAGACCTGGGAGCAGACTGGATGTGCAGGGCAGGTTCTGGAAAGCAGGAGCTGCAGCATCGCCTGTTCTTGAGATGGACATGTTGCTCCACCTGGTGGGGTCTAAGAGTATTGCACCCACACTCCACCACCCCGCTGGGCACTGGTGACAGAGGACTAGCACCCCTGCCATGCAGCCTCAGGTTTGACTCCCTGTGCAGAGCCTGTCTGCCCAGGTACACAGCCTCCAGCTCAGGAGTTTACCTGTCACATGTGCTGCCGGGCCAGTCCCGGGGCCTGGGAAGACGGGGGAGGGGGGCTGCGAAGGGGTGACCCATAGCTGCAGCACCAGCAGAGGAGGGCATCAAGGTCTGAGGCTAGACAGAAGGAAGTGCAGTGATAAAGACTGTTCCAGGGAGGCAGGCGCACCTTGTCCTCCAAGGTGGGGCCTTCACCAGCGTCTAGTGGCCTGTGCCCAGTTACCATGCTCTCATACATGCTACACACCTATGCACACTCACAGAGCTCTCACAGTGCACATATACAAGCTTCACACTCACTCACACGTGCGCGTACATATGCACATGCTCACAGTTGCACACATGCACATGAATGCACACTGATGGTTACACAGTGTTACATGTGTGCATGCAGGTGTGCACACTCCATTACACATGCATACATGCACCGATTCAGCTAGAGTCTCACATTTAGCTACATACTCATATGCATATATGCACATGCATACACACATTGTTACATGCCTGTACACACATGCGCTCACAACTAAATGTTCTTACATGTGCATATGCACATACCTGCACAGTTACACAGATACTCCCACAGATGTATATGCACACATAGTTACACATATTCTCTGAGATACACACATGCACATTCACTCAGTACACACTCATGTGTACATACACATACACTTGGTTATATGCTGCACACAGGCACATGCATACATATACACACATGTATACACATGCATATACACAACTACACCTTCAGATGTACAACACTACATTTTCTCATATACTCTGCATGCACACATGTGCATGCGCTCATGTATACGCACATGTGTGTACACTGACAATATGCACATGCACATCACAGTACACACATGTGCACATACATTCATACTCCTGCAGTGCTGAAGCTACTGTCCCCTAACTATAGAGTGACCAGAGAAGAGGTGGTTTCTCTCTATCTCTCACAGGGAAGAGGGGTCATCAGATGGTCAATGCGCTGAGCACTTCCTGTGTCCCGGGGTCTGTCCAGGCCCTACCATGCATGTGCATGAACTCCTTGCACCTCCACCACAGCCTTGAATATTGTCCCCATTTTGTGCACAAGGACAACAGGGTCCCCCTGAAGTGATTTGCCTGCTTCACACTCATTTGCCAAGGACAGAGTTGACCTCAAGCCACACCCTTCTTCCACCATCACCCCTTGATTGCCCCATGCCTCAGCCAGAGGGCCAGCACTGACATCTCTACAGGGCGGGCCCCAGATCATCCAGTCAGTCTGCCAGTGAGACTCAGGGTGGCGGCTGGGAGGGGGAGGTCTGCACTCGTCCCAGCACTTCTGCAGAGACCCTTGGTCTGTTCTTGGGGAGCTCAGGCTAACTGGCCCAGCTGCTCTGGCTCTGGAGCCACCCCGCAGTAGGAAGGAAAGCCCCACAGGCCTCAAGGGCAGACTGCAGAATTCCCAGCCCCGTCGGGACTCCCGGGTGTGCCCCAGGAAGAAGGCTACCGACAAGCCACCATCTCCCCTGGTCACAGGCCCCCTAGAGGACAGCAAATGGAAAACTCCACCCAGTGGCAAGATCCAGAACAGCAACCACTCCTTAACCTGTCTGTTCATTCATTCATTCATTCGTTGTTCATTCCTTCATCCACTCATTCATGCATTTGTTCACTTGGTAGCTATTTATCAGGCAGCTGCTTCCTGCCAGATACCACACAACTTGCTGAGAGTGTAGTCTATGGTTTCCATTAAGTGCCATGATTGAGCTTAGACTAGGAAGGAGGAAGGCGGGAGTGAATTCATTGCTCCAAGGACGCAGCACTGTGTCCAATGCATGGACACTGTGGACTACAGCATTTTATAGCATCTAGACCACTGTCCAGCTGAGTGTCTGGAGCAAGTGCTTTGTGGGTGGGATCTCTGAGCACTGACTTCCTGGTGATGCATTGTGCCCTGCCTCCAGCAGTTCTTAACTGCCCTGCATTGAGGGTGTCCTGCTCCTCATTGTCTAGGGGACATAACCACCCTGGACTTAACCAGGGCTGTTGTCTTGGCCCGTGACCACCTGGATGTGGGGGACAGAAGCCACTTGCTTCACAAGATGACAGAGGGTACAATGAAGACCCACTCCCGTGCAGGCCCGATTATCTTATGCCAGCTGCCTGCAGCCTCCTGTCCTTATTTCCACCCTGTACCAGTCTCTGTTCCTGTTTCCAAAGAACCCATTCCCTGGAAAGCAGATGAGCATTCCAGTCTTTCCTGCAGACTCTGCTGGAGCACTTGAGGGAGATACCTCACGTTCCTCACAGTTGAGTCACCATCCTGTTGCCTCCTGGGTCTTCTTTATGCTTGACCCTTGGGCAGCCCCCCTGCATTCCAGCTGCATCTGCTCTTTGAATGGGAGTGGATCGCTGGGTAGCATCCTCTGCACCCCCCCAGCGACTGCCCAGAAAGACCTCCTTACTCAATGGCCTTCCAGCTGTCCTCACAGCTGCTGCATGATCACAGCTTTCTCTGTATTGTCTCACATCCTGGAGCAGATAAAGGGGTGCACCTAGGGTTACAGGTTCACAAGAGGGCCAAGCGAGGGCCTCCTGCAGCTCTGTAGCTGAGGGGCATGACCTTTGATGGACCAGCCCATGCCCTAGTAAAAGCTTGTCTCAGGCCAGGTAAAGAAATGGAACCAAGTGCATAACAAAGTAAAGGGCAGGGAGACACAGCTCTTCTGGTTGAACACATCTGAATCACTGTCAGGGCCACCACAAACAGGCAGGTGGCAGAGTTCCCACTGTCTGCACTTATTTGGCCCCATCTTGTGAGTTCACGTAGACAAGTTTATACATATAAATGTCAGCACCAGGTTCTTCATTGTCAGCCAGACCCAGGCCACATGTGCCCAATGTGTCCCCAGAGTGGCTGTCATCAAGAATGCCCACATCACCAGGTGTGATATATGCCTGTAATCCCAGCTGGGAAGCTGAGGCAGGAAGATTGCCATGAGTTTGAGACCAGCCTGGGCTACATAGTGAGTTCAAGGCCAGTCTGAACTATATAGCAAGACCTTGAGTTAAAACAGACAAATAAAAAATGAGCACCACATGAGCTTCCACTGGAGCCACGGACCACTGAAAAAGGGCACACCCCTATCCAGCTGGGATGTGGAGTGAGGGTGCAGGGAGCAAAGGGGGGTCCCACATCTGCAGAGCCCTGCCAAAGCGAAGACACTGTGGGCTGAGGAGGGGCAGCCAGGCTGGGGAATATTAGTCACTTCTCAGCTCTCTTGGAGGCCGGAGTGAGGACCAAAGGGTGGTCCTGGGCCAGAGTCTTCATTGTTGGGGAGCAGTGGAGTGAGGTTTGGCCTGTTCTTCTCTACTTTACCCGGCAGCCCTGCCCCACACACCACTTGTCCAAGAAGGGGAGGGAGGGGCCTTGAAAGGGCCTGGGGCTGGCCTGGGCTGGGCTCCAGCCACCCTCAGACTCGGAAAAGCAGGGAGGCAAAGGTGATCAGGACAGCAGCGGGGGCGCCGGGGCCTGAGGGCCTGACCTGCACGTGTGGGCACATGGCAAGAACAAGAGTGTGGGTCCAAGGGACAAAACATTTTTAAAGAGGAACAGAACGGATTATAAAAATAGCATAGATGTGTGTATGGAAATACGTACTGTGCTGTCATTCGTCTTGATAATTTGGAGTTGGAGGGTTGCTGAGGGATGTTTTGTTCCCCCAGATTCCCCAGACTTTCCACAGTGAATAAATGTTTTCTACCCAGAAAGAAATTAGCATTCAGTGTTTTAAAAGACGATGTCATCAGACATGATTACTGACCAGTTTTTAAGAAGCAAAATAGGAAAGTGTATCACAGTTCATCACAAAGCCCTCAGCATCCGTTTTCCCTAGCCAACCTTGTGGAAGTGTCCTCTTGTGTGAGATCAGACTGTGACAGGGGTGGTGGAAAGAACAGGAGAGAAGGGGCCTCAGACCCAGTGGCAGAGGAAGCCCCTCGAGTGGGACAGGGAAGGGGAGAGAGGGGACAGCACATAGCCTTCTCTGACGCAGAAAGGCCCTGTCTTGCGGGGACCTGGTCAGAGTTCACCAAGCCTGGAAGAAGTCAAGCTAGCTGCACTCAGGGCCCTGGCACAGTGGAACAGGGTGCAGTGGTCATCTGACAGGGAGAGCTGTGTCCCTGCAGGTTCAGGAGTGGCTCCTGGAGGAGGTGGCTGCTGAGGTCCAAGGGCATTTGTTAAAGAGGACCCTGGCGAGCCTTCGGGGAGATCCTGGGACCTGAGGGGCCTGTGAGCTCTGAGCCGTGTCCTGGATGGCAGAGGTGGGCCCTGTGACATGCCCTGTTTTCTTGGGTTCCAGTGTACCTCTGCGGCAGAGGCATGGCCAGCAGGGCTGGGGGGCCTGGGGGCCGGGCCACCTGTGCTATCGGTCCCCTGGACAGCATCATCCTCTGAGCCTCAGCTCCTCAGTGTGCAGAAGGGGTGTGCACCAGGCGTGCTCAGTACGCAGGTGGAGCTGCTCCACGGAGGAACCAAGGTGGGGGCTTTTAATTAGGAGTTCCCCTCGTAGACACCTCTTACCAGCAAGAAAACCACCTAGGGACTAAGGCTGGGCAAGGGAAGAAAAATCTCCCCAAGTGGCAGTTCAGTCCCTATGGGCAGACTGGGAAGAAAGCACTGTCCTGCCAGTGCCCAGGATGGCCTCTGAGAGGCACCGCAGGCAGTTGGCTTTGGGGCCGACAAGTGTTGAGGTGGTTGGCTGAGGCAATTTCTGCTCCTTGGGAGGAGATTTCCTGTTGGTCTCAGCCAGTGGAACCACCCGTTGTCCTCAGGGACACATCAGGAAAGTGGATGGCTGGTGGCAACCAAGCACCATGCCTGCTACTCCTGAAACAGTTTCAGAGATGCACGTTCCCTTTCTGGGATCGAAGAACTTGGTCAATGCCCCAGGTTTGCCAGGACACAAGGTGGCTCTGAGCTCCAAGCCTGCAGTATTTGGGGAGAATTAGGTCATGCTCTGGAGCAAGGCTCCCCTCAGCTCCAGTGCAGCTGTGTCAAGCTGAACGCAGGGTGACTCACAGTGGGCCTTGCCATCTCCTCCTTATTGTGCTTCCCAAAAGCTATCACCTGGCAACCAAACCTCCAACACATGAGCCTTTGGGGAACCACTTTGGATCCTAGTCATAGCACCTGTTCTTGGCCATGGCCGTCAAGGCTGGAATCCCGGCCAGCTGCTTTTTCTTGGGGAGGTGAGAACCCCAGCCCACAGCTTCTCTGACCAGGGCCTTTATCTCCTTCAGAGCCAGGGCTGAGCAGTGGCCAAGTCTCTGCCTCACTGTGTCTGTCCTTCTCTCTGAAGTCTTCTCTACCCCTGTCCTGCCCAGCAGACCAGATTCTGGACTTCAGCACACAGAGGAGACTGGAGCTGCCACACAGCTCCAGGTTTATGGGGGGTGGCTTTATGAAGCCACTGAGCCTCACTGATCTAGTATTTAATGGCCAGAGAGGAAATCTGGTGTGGATTTGTATTTGTCCTGCCTGCTTAGCTGTCAGAAGGCTGGGGATATGCAGGACAAACATGGTTCCTAGGGGCCTGTCTAGGAAACCTATTCCTAGGGACAGTGTTGAGAGAAAGGTGGGTGGCTCACAGAGAGCAAAGGACTTTTAAAAAGCACAGCAGGAAGGGGTGTCCAATGCCCAGTGGAATCCAGGGTGGTGCTTCCTGCCTCAGGATGAGGGTGAATCATCAGGAAGTGGCCAGACAAGCTATAGTGGGACTGGCTTCACATCTGGATTTTGTGGGTGCAGGTAAACACCACTGAAAATCGTATCACCCGGGCCCTGCTGCAGGTGCAGCCTGCCAGAGTTCTGTGAACTTGAGACAGGAGGACAGGATGAAGAGCCCACCTTCTGCTAAGATCAAGGTTCCTGAGGCCTGAACACAATTGCAATCTAAGATTTCTCTCAGCGTCTATGCTCTGTAGGTTCATCGCAAAGACTTGGGGCATTATGAATTCTAACTCCCAAATAGCAGTAGTCTGTTGTGTACCTAAGAAACAATGCCCTGGCTACCCTGAGTATTCATGCAGCTGGTGACTCAAGCAGTGCCCTGGCTGCTTCTGCAGCCCCTCCCATGCTTCCTTTTCCTAGTGCTGTGACCTTGGGCAAGTGACTTCACCTCTGCACGCCTCAGATGCCTTATCCATGAGGCAGGGATAATAACAGTGCCTGCCTCTCAGTGTTAACACGGTTAAGTGTGCTAGGGAGCAAATCCTGCTGAGCACACTGCCTGACACCTGTCATTCCATCACTGCCATCACCACATCACCACCACCACCACCATCATCATCATCATCTTGGGAGCTCTGTGTGACTGGAAATTGGTTGCCAGCCAACGTCTTCCCTGGGGAAAACTTCCCCTGGGCTCCTGGTCTGGGTAGGCCTCAGTTGCCTGCTAGCACCCTTCACGCCCAGATCCACTCTGAAGAGGCAGCAGTCAGTGGGACTCCTGAGGACACATGGTGTTCAGCCTTGGTCTCAGAACAATGCTAGGACCAGTGCCTGAGGCTCTGGAGTAGGACCCCGTGAGAAGTCTGGGATTCCTAGCCTTTAACAGATAATACTGCCCACACAGATCGCATTTGCTGGTCCAGAAAATTCACCCAAGAAAGCAGGGAAGGATCAGGCCATCTGGCTCCCATGAATGAGGCCCCTCACTACTCTGCTCTGATGCCAGCCAACCCCTCCAGGCTGCCCATCACAGCCTCCCCGGCTCGCAGTGACAGAAGGCTGGCCACCACCCCTGCCAATGCTCCTGAGGGCGGGCCACCGCCTGGCTCCTGGGAGAGCAGGTCTGGCTCCAGCATGGAGCTCAGGCAGGCCATTGGCCTGCACGAGGGTGGGCACTCAACCCACTCTAATGACAGGCCAGTGAGGTGGGACATGTGGCTTCCCCACCTCCTTGGTCTCAGTGTTTTCATCTAAAATGCTGGGAAGGTTGACTGTACACCTCCACAAGGCTGGTTGGATTAGTGTACAAAAGCACTTAAGTAGTATATGGTAAGCAGGTGACAGGAGCCAGTGGCTGTGATGTAGGGGGCAGCCAAAGCTCCTAGGAGAATGCCACATGACAAGAAAAGGGACAAGGGACCTCGGAGCTGCCCACCCACGAGACCCTCATGCCTAAGGACTTCATGGCCACTTGGCCTCACAGACACCAGCACAGCCCAGTTAGTATGAGCTGTGGGCTTAGGTGCCCGTGGAGCGGCCTCTAAGTAGGATCCCAGGGAGACCCATGCTGAAGTGAGACATGGACCAGGCCACAGAGACGGCTATCCATGTGTCTCCTTGGTCTGTCCGTGAGCAGTCCCAGCAAGCCACAGTGTCTCTGCACCGCCAGACCCCTGCATATTGTGCTGGAACAATGTCCACTTACAAGGCCAGGCCCACGGGAAGATGCAGTTGCAGGCTTTCTATCCACAAATAACTGTTCTACCAACATCTACTAAATACGCAGGCATGGCTGCCATGTGAGACAGTGATGGGAAGCAGGTGTCAGCACAGCCCCTTGCTCTTTCTGAGAAGTGACCATGGCTTCAGACTGTCCTGTCATATGCATCGCACTGTCCTGGGGTGACAAGGACCCACAAAGAGGCAGAGTGAAGGACAGAGGACCAGCTCAGGGAAGAGAGGTTCCCCTCTGCTCCAGATGGCAGCAGCTCAGAATGGGAGTCTAGGTCAGAAGAGACGTCGCAGAGGACGTCGTCACAGAACTCACCCTCAGACCCCACTTGTAAGAAATCCCTGTGACAGCTGGGAAGGAGAGCTGCCCTGAAGGCTGCCTGTCACCAATGCCCCAGTGACACTGCTCAGCTTAGGATAACACTTGAGTGCTGCTGCCACAGTTGGGAGGTTACTCAATCTGAGGTCCCAGCAACTTAGAAATGAGAGCTGGCAGCATGGTTCTCTGGGCAGCGTCTCCTCCACACACTGTGTTGCAGTTTGGGAATGGCAACTGGCTGGAGTTAGGCATGGCAAGGCCTCTCAAATGTGCCATAATTTGTGGTAGGTAGGCATCAGTCTGGGACCATCATGAAATGCATCACACTGAGAACCTGGGGGACCAAGCACACGCTGTGGCACACTGTCACCTAAAGAGGAGCTGTTACAGAAGGGGAGGGTCCTGGAGCAGCCATCCCGAGTAACTAGCAAGGCTCCCCTGGACAGTGGGCCCAAGATGGCCATCAAGAGCACTTCTTTCTTGGCTGGAGGATGGAGGCCCTGGCTCAGCAATGGTGTGAAATGCCAGCTGCGACACGCAACAATGTCCCCACACCACTCCCAGGAGGCAGCAGCCCAGAGCTGGCTGTGCACAACATAGGGAACATTTACTTGGGAAGGACCTCATCTGACTCTGCATAGGAGGTTACGTTGCCATCTGGCCATGGGGTAAAACAAGCCCTAGTGAAGGGGTGGAGCATGCTGCAGGACTGGGCAGGAATCCACTTGGTGACACAGGAAGTGACTCTTGTAAGACAGGAAAGGATGAAGAGGAAAGAGGAAAGGGGTTCCTTGCTCTAAAGAGGTGGGGCAGAAATCTGCATGCTCCCCTGGAGAGGCTCATGCTAGGGCGCAGGAGGGAGAAGAGCCAGACAGAACCCACGAGAAGGGCACAGACCATGGGCTGTTGGATGCTGTGCAGGTCACAGAGCCAGTCAGCAAGGGCAGCTGGAGCCAGCAAAGGAGTGTGTCCAGAGGAGAGGATGCAGCAGACAGACTGACCCAGTGGTGTCCTGGAGAATGGGGCCACTGCAGATGTCCCCAGGCCTGATGCGCAAGGTTGCACACAATTCTGTGTCTGTGCACACATCCAGTGTGGCCCTACTGTGACTCTATGGGCTGCATGGCATTTTTTATCAAACATACCAGCCACACACTAGGGTAACTGGGAAAGGTTGAACTTTGGAGACAGACATGATGATGTACTCCCCAGAGACTTGGAGAATTTCCTGGAGGTCTCTGATGGTGTGTGTTCACTGGCTCCAGAGTGAATACCTGGAATACAGAGTACCCGAGAGGGGCTTGCAGCTTGAGTGAGAAGCCTGCAGCGGGGGAGGGAAGGGGCTGACCCACATTATCACAGGGGTATCTGGTGTTTCAGAGATGAGGCTGAAACTTGCCCTTTTTCCTCCGTAGCAGGGGACGTCTCTATGCCACCCTAGGGCCCAACTGGCGCGTTCCAGTTCGGAATTCTCCCAGAACGCGGAGCTGTGCTTACAGGTATTCATTTATTCCTTTGCTCATGTATTCGGTGAATACCTTCAGGGTGCTTGTTGAGTTCAGAGTCTGTGTTAGAGGCTGTAGAAGGAGACAGATGCAGCCTCTGCCTTTGCGACGCTACTGCCTCAGAGCAGAGGTGTGGGCCACTCTGGCCAAGAGGAGAGGGCCATCAGGGAAGCCGAGACTGGGAGAATGATGGGAACTGGCTAGATAACAGCAGAGACCTGGAGGAGAGACGAGTGCGCCCAGCCACAGAGGCAGCACTGGGTGGCCCTGTGAAGCATGAGGAGCTGGGGACTGAAGGACTGTGTTGTGCAGAATGAGAGAAGGGAAGGGGCACAGATAAGACTGATGGGGGCACATCCAGTAGGCACAAAAATCATGGGCTGCCCCTCAAAAGCAGTGGGAGGGAGGGAAGGGGTTGGCTGTGGGAGGGGACACTGTGGAGAGGGTAGAGGAGGGAGCAGGGCAGAGGCCGGGCCGTGAGCAGTCAGCCAAAGGAAGATGCACTGACCTCAGATGGGGAGGTGGGGTAGCTGGGACGGACAGCCAGACATAGGGCCCAGCGTCCATGCATCCTGGGGACTGGCTGCTTTGTGGGGCAGAGGTGCTCAGCAGCAGGCGTGGGAAAGGAGCCTCTGGTGCAAGTGAGCAGAAGCACACAGACCTGGGGCTCAAGCAGGGCTGGCCTTGCCGTGCACTGCTAAGTTGTCCCCCTGTGGATGGTGCCTGACCCTGGGAGAGGGGGAGAGAGGGGCCTGGAGGAAAAGGTGTGGGCACGCCCATGCCTCCCTCCACCACCACCCCACTCACAAACACAGGTATCACCCCACTCCAAGGCTCTGGCAAGCCCAAGGAGCAGGTTCAGAGGAAGCTATAGGTGTGAGCCCCAGGAGCAGCCAGGAGGGAGCTGGGACAGAGGTGTCTTCTGGATAGGGCAGCTGCTGCCAGGCTGCAAGCTGGGTTATAGGGACGTCGATCACCAAGCCTAGAGCGTGCAGACAGAGGAGGTGAAAGTGCTCAGCTGCCAGGAGCCCTTCCGGCTCTGTAAGGACCTTGGCCTCCCCTCCCTCCCCTTGCCCAGTACCAGGAGCTCACTTGCCTAGGGGAGCGCCATGGACTCACTAGTGGGCCCTAGGGACTCCAGTGGGTGAGAGGGTGCCAAGCTTCAGCTGCCCTGGGCAGTGTCTGACTGGCGGTCTCCCCTCAGCCCCACCAGCCCATGCACCTGTACCCTGGGAAGCTCGGCAGCTGTGCCCACCATGGAGGGGCCCCTGAGAAGGAAAACCCTGCTCAAGGAAGGCCGGAAGCCTGCAGTAAGTCAGCACACCTGATGGGGACAGTGTGGGCCCCCGAGAGGGCCTGGTGTAAGGGCAGCAGCTGGGGAGCAGGGCCTTTGTTTCCACATTGTAACCTGGGGCAGGACTGAGCCTCCTCCTGGAGGCCACAAACGGCAGTGCCTATGCGCAGGGAACATGGGCAGTGGCCTAGAGGGCAGGTGGAAACCTGGAGGGGAGTTTTCGGATTCTACTACCAGCTGAACCCATACGTCACCAACTGCATGATTCCACATGACAACCTCAGCCCCTCGTGTGACAAGTTGCCCTAAGCCATCTGTGAGCTGCATCAGCAGCATCTGTCCTGCTCTGGCCTCTGTCTCCCTGTCCACTGCCCACAGGGCGAGCTGGAGAGGCCTCTCCTCACGGTGCCCACCAAGAAAGTGCCAAGGCCTGGCCCACCCACCACCTCCATGTGTTCCTGGAGACCCTGTCTTGAGTTGCCAGTTGACTCTTGAGTGATAAGAGTCTCCTACCCAGATAAGGTGACACTCTGTCACTTAGTGACACGGAGTCCCAACATATCCCACAGCCTCCTGAAGCATGGGGCTTATGCCTGTCCTCTTGTACTGACCTGCCCACCTCTCATGGCCCAGAGTACAGGCCCCAGTCACCCCAAGGCCAGAGCCCGGCAGTGTCCTTAAGGCAATGTTGTCCCAAATGCTAGCTGACTTGATAGTGGGTAATGAAATCAGGTCAGTGGGTCATGACCCATATTTTTTAGTACCGTAGGATGGAAAATTGTCAGAGTTCCTCACATGTAGTAGAGATGAGTATCGTTCCATGAACTTTGTCGCTTCATTGCATACTTGGGTGTCTGTGTGCTGTACACCCTGTGGGTCTAAAACCCTTGCTTTCCCTTGGTGGCACGAAGGGGCCCTGGGTGGTGATGGAGAGAGCCTGTGCCTTGGAGACATATCCTTTTCCTGCCAGATGGGACATTTTTTGCCTTTGCAGAACCAAAGCCCAGGAAGTGGTTTCCCAAACCAAGGGCCAGAACCTTGGGAATTCTGCCCTTTGCCCTGGAGCAACAAAGCCTGCCCGTAGCTTGGCCCTACCAGAGTTCCCGCCCCTCAACTCCATCCGGGCAGCCAGCTGCAGGCATCGAGCTTCTAGGCTGTGGCTTAGCACATCTGTATTTTAAAAGTGCTTTTCCCAGGATGTTGTTGGGCTCAGGTCACCTGACTGTGTAGAAATTAGGCCTAAGCACTGGCTTTAACAAAGTGGTCCAAGAAGGAAAGACAACGTGAAGTGAGAGAGGTGGGAAGAAAAATCATCTCCTCGATTGTGGGGGGAGGGCCATTGCCAGGGGGGCGGCAAAGGCCAGGGGAGAGAAGAGACTTGAGCTGGCATTGCCAGTGGGCGGCTGCATCTGAAATCAGGATACCAGGGGCTACGCTGTCCCCTGATGCCATCACTCTGCCTCCCCTTCCTGTGCAGCTGTCTTCTTGGACCAGGTACTGGGTCATACTCTCAGGATCCACCCTCCTGTATTACGGAGCCAAGTCCTTGCGGGGCACAGACAGAAAACATGTAAGTCCCATGAAAGGACCCCCATGCTGGGACTTCACCTGGGGAAAGGACCTCCGGGAATGATAGGGCTGGGGGTGGGAAGGAAGCTTGCTTGGCCAACTCAGCCTCCCCTGTAGACAGGAAGGCCTGGGCCTGGGCCTCCCAGCTGTGTGTTGTTCTCCTCTAGTATAAATCCACACCTGGCAAAAAGGTCTCCATTGTGGGCTGGATGGTGCAGCTGCCTGATGACCCTGAGCACCCGGATATCTTCCAGCTGAACAACCCCGACAAAGGTAGGCAGCAGGTCGGGCCCCCCGCACCAGGCTCCAGCAGCTCTTTACCCCATCTCCTCTTCTGCCAAGCATCAGGAGCTTCGAGGCTGCCATTTCCCTTTGCACTAGTTTTGGGTGTCACCTGCTATGCCCTCACTAGGCCATGGACCATGACTGGGGTGCCTATTGAGCAGTATGCAGAGTGTGTGGCTTATAGGGATCACTTTTGTGGCTTTGCCTTTAGTGCCCGAGACCCATCAGGAGCTGTAGCCTCAGGGTGTGGGAACAAAGAACAATGCCAGATACAGCTAGAGCAAAGAGCCAGAAGGGTCCTAGATCCAGGGACATTTCAGGGACCCACGAATTGCCTGTGCCATGTCTGCTTCCAGGTCCAAGGCAAACTCAGAACTATGTAAATTCCAAAAACTCCAACTTACCTCTCTTGAGGAGCTTCCTGGTCCCTCCTGGTTCTGTACCTCCTTTGTGGCCCTGCTGGGAGGAAGAAAAGGTTCTGGGCACCAACTGACACATAGAGACTATAGCTAGTCTCAGTAGCCCATGCCACAGAACAAAATCCCAACACTGCGTGAGTCTTGGATTCTAACCAGGGCAACTCACTGCAGCTGCAAAGTCCCCATTTGTCTATCCATCCACGTTGACAGGAATGTTCTAGTGCAGGTTCATGCACAGACAAGTTTCTGGGAATCTTGCTGGCATTCAGATTTGAGGCCTAGAGATCTGGAGTGGAGATCAAGATCCTACATGTTTGACAGGCTCCTGGGAGGCAGGGTCAAATGATGGTGCTGGCCAGGGGGCCACACTTTGAGTGCCAGCTTGCTACGCTCTCAGTTGAGAAGCAAAGAAACAAGGCGTACAGGAACCTCAAGGAGCCCAGGAGCTGGGGAAGAGGCTACCCTTGTCAGAATGACCAAGCTCACATACGTCCCAAACACATCCTCAGCTGGTTACCGCTTGAGTTTCTTCAGTGTTGGTTTCGTAGGAAGAAAGAAGGTTTGGCCTACGCAAGCGTGACTGTGAGACCTCGTGGTCCAACGTACCGTAAGCCACTCCTGGGCCTGAGCCCAGAGGGCAACAGGATCCCTGAGCAGAAGGAAATGTGACACAAGTGCTGGCCAGAGTCCATGTGTAGAAATCAAAGAACTTGGATGAAGAGAAAAAAAAATCACATCTCTATCTGCAGTAAATTCTTACTCTTTCTGTCATGAGTACAGGTATCAGATGTGTTAGCAATACCTAGGATTTTATCCCTGAGAGGCATCATGGATTTTTGCCTATTACACATGCTTGTGGATATTTCAGAGCATCCTTTATGCTTATCTCTCTTTGAAATCACAGAATAGGTCAGCCAGGCCACTAGATTACTAGTTACTAGTGCATCAGTTACTGGTTACTAGTGCATCAGTATAGTAGCACACACAGCATTCTGGTACTCAGTTGGTTTTTAGGTAGTTTCGTTTCCTAACTGGGTTTTAGGATCATTGACTTTCTCTATATTTTATTTTATACATTAAAAAATATTCTGAGAAGGAGTCTCAAGCTTCCAGACAACCAAAGGCACTGTAGCCCAAAACATGGTTAAAGCTCCAGGGGAGCATGGGAGCCTACCTACCTGTCATTTCCAGCTCACCTGGGGCTGCACCTGGCCTTCCTTAGTTTAGTCACACAGGCTTGTGTTTCCCTCCTGCACAGTTGCAGGCTGCTTCTTCAGGGGTGTGTGTGTGTGTGTGTGTGTTTATATTGACTGATTGATACTGGAGATGTGAACCCAGGGCTTCACACATGCTAGGCAAATTTTTGCCCCACCGCGATGTGCCCTCTTCTTAACCAATGCTTTCTCTGCCCATCAGGCAATGTTTACAAGTTTCAGACTGGCTCCCGGTTCCACGCAATACTGTGGCACAAGCATTTGGATGATGCGTGTAAAAGCAACAGGCCTCAGGTAAAGTCACCCACATCCCGTCTCTTGCCAGAAATTCCCTCCCATCCCAGGGTCTCGAGCTCCTTAGGAAACCAGCTCCCTTCTTCCCTTGGAGCCCATCAGCTCTGCTCCTGGGCACTTCTGTGGGTCAACGGTTTCCTCTGAAGCAAGATACCCCTTGCACAGCATAGAATGAAGCCCAGGGCCAGAACTGGAAAACTCTGGGTCTGGCTCCTGTGTCTTTTCTACTCAAGGAAATGTCACAAAAACATTAACTGGAAGACAGGGAGGTGGTGAGGATCAGGCCCCAGCATCTATTGAGGTCATCCCCAAAAAGCTGATTTTGTGGGTATGTCCCAAACTGACTAATGGATCTCCCAGCCCCACCACCTTTGGAAATGATTGCTAGCTGATTTATTGAAGGCCAACCCAGGGCTGATGAGTGGGGGACTCCAGCTCTGAGGGGCTTGTACGGATGTGGGCTCTCTCTGGGTTCCGGGTCTGGCTCCTTCCCCACCCCTCTCCTCATCAGCCATTATGCTAAATACTTCACATGCAGGAACCAGCCTGGTCCTCCACCGGTGAGGTAAGGTTCTCTTACTGTCTCCATGAGGACCCTGAGGCTCAGAAAGAGGCAGAGCCTCCTTCAAAGTCCCACAGTTAAGACAGAGGGGAGCTGGGATCTACCCTAAAGCTGCCTGACTCCTGGTTCCCCACGCTCTGCTGCCCTTCCCCCCGCAGTGGTGTCAGGGCCCGAGGAAGGCAACCCTTCTGGCCAGGCTGACTCAACAGATATGGCTATGCCCCCTCAGCACCAGATGGGGGCAGGCTGGAGCTTCCCCCACTGTGGCCAGCAGGCAGCACTGGTGCTGCTGTCCCTAGGCACCCATGAGGGAACCGAGGTCATCGGGTCCCTCTCCTCAGCCTGTCTGGGAGAGAGCACAGGGCATGGGATAGATGGTGGCCACTTCTAGGAGGAAGGTCTGAGGGGGCCTCAGCGCCAGGCACAGGCCCTGGGAGGACACAGACTTTGCCTGCTGGTCACAGCACATTCAGCCCTCTTGGCCTCTCAGAGGGTAAATGGAGGGAGGTTACTAGTGGCAGGTCCTGGGCCCTGTCCTCAGCTTGGGCCTGCTGAGGATTCTCAGTTGTAATGTAGATGAGGATGTGTATGAGAAACTGATCAAGAGTATAGATGGTAAGAAGCTGGAAGCAGAATTAGCAGAAAGTGCTCAACAGACTAAAACAACAGGACAAGCCTAGTACGAGCATAAACTTGAGGTACCACAGAGAGGCCCAAACCAACGGCACTGTCCTTTGACTCACCTGTGACAGTGCTAAGGATGTCCCAGGTCCTCAGAGACTTATGCTAGAGGACAGTCACTGCAGCACTGCCCTAGAGAGAACAGTGAAAACTGGCATGGCCCGCAGTAGATCCCTACTGATCAGCACTGAGTAGCCATAGGAAGCTGGCACAGCCCCAAGATACCAGTACTTAAGGAAAGGGCACAGATATAGGAAGGGATGACTTCACTGGTATTAAAGTGCATAGACAGCCAGGCACAGTGGTGCATGCCTGTAACTCCAGCACTTGGGAGGATTGCTGCAAATTACAGGTCACCCTGGAGTACATACTGAGTTCAAGGCCAGCCTAAACTATATAGCGAGACTTGGTTTCAACTCATCTTGAGATACATATTTATAATTACCATATGTATGTTTGTATAGGAATGTAAGCTTTCTACAGTAATATAGAAGAAACTAATTCTGCAGTCTCTAGAATATATACACATACACACACATACTGATTTTAAGACTCCATGGGTCAAACCCAGGGCCTTGCACATGTTAGGCAAGCACTATACCACAGAGCCACACCCCTGGCCCAGCTCACACATATGCTGTACATTAACATCATTGCCATCTCTGTGATGGGAAGACGGGTGGCTCTGGTCAGCTGTCATCCATGGAACAAGGTGTGGAGGCTTGAATAAGGCTGCCCACATCAGATGATGTTGAGAGAGGGAGAACTGGACTACCCAGTCCACCCACCCTGGCCTCAGCACCAGTCCCCCGGGTGTGTCTGCACTCCCTTATGAGCTGTGAGTGCCTCTTTAAGAACGCAGCACACACGCAGTGGGCCCGGAACCTATGTGCTGGCCGCCAAGTGGTTGCAGAACAGCAGCAGTTGACAGCCCTTAAGTGGGTGGCCTGGGCGGGGTGGGGGAAGAGGCAGGACCTTGGTCTCATCCAGGAGCAGCCAGGGGAGCCCTGAGCGAGGACCTGGGTCCCTCTTCAGGCCAGCGGTCATAGAGCAGCAGCTCTGCACAGCAGGGAGCGGGACCAAGTAAAGTGAGTGTGGTTTGGTCCAGAGGACTCACGTATGGGATTTCACCTGTTGGCTAATGTGGTGTCTGAGGCAAACTCTGCCAATTTTTTAAAGGATTTTGTTCAATTTTTATGACAAGAGGAGGGACATGTTTTTCTACTTTGCTTCTTTTATTTCTAATGTACTTTTTTTTGTACTGGGACTCGAACTCATGACCTCATGCTTGTCAGGCAGGCACTGTGCCACTGAGCTATATCCTCAGCTTTTTAATGTACTTTTCTTCAGATCATTCTTCTCTGTACTGTATGTAACTGTAAAAGGTTGGCAACAACCTAAATACCCAGCAGCTACATGTTCCTAAGATTCACTGGTGTCGGCACACATAGCTGTCAACTCATTTATTTGTGCTGATCTTTTCTCAGTTCTCCCACTAGTCATCCCAGGAATGGTTTCCTGCATTTTGCTATCCTGACAGTGCTGCTGTGAGCATTCTTAAAACTGTCTCCTCCTGCTGCCTAGAGGTGCATTTTTCCTAATTCATCATTTTGACCAACTTGATATCAAGATGGGCTTATTTAGATGAAATTGTTTCTAACCAAATTTCTTGGCACTCACGGCAATGCTGGGAGAGGAGGTCTGAGGCTGGGACCACACCTCACCTTGGTGGTGGCGGTCCCCCCAGCAATCAGGACGGGGGTCTTTTCCTGGAGCATGGTTATGGAGAGGCCATAGGATTTGTCACATCCACATGCTTCCTCTTTCTCCTGGGTTTCCGCTTGCCATTCTGTGCCACCCCCTAGTGACACAACTCCTCCTGCTGGTGTCCCCTCAGGTGCCACACATATGCCCCACCCCCGTGAGGTTTGCTCCTCCCCCCCACCATGTGCAGTTTTACTTTGATGGGAGAACTGTGTTTGAAACATAGGCTTGGGATTCCTACCCACTGCATGCTAAACTCCTGCAGCCTCAGTTTCTCATCTGCCTAATATGGCAATGCCTCTAGCACCTGCCTCCTAGGGCTGATGTGAAGATCAGGACATACTGCACGTGATATATTCAGAGCAGTGCTTGTGCCAGGTGGTACTTAACAAGTGGAAGCTGTTATTACTGCCATGCTCTCTCCCCACCTGACCTGCTTATTCATAGCCTGACTAGGAAAGGCCTGGTCCCCTCCCCTAGGATCCACCCCCTGTCCCTTTCCAAGCACCAGAACTTTGACAAGAAGCTGAGTTTTCTCTTCTAGGTACCTGCAAACCTTATGTCGTTTGAGTAAGTCTCTGCAGGACTTGGCATGACTGAAAAGGCTTCTGGGAGCCCAGGCTGGGCCTGGTGGCGAAGAGCAGCCCTGGGCACAGGCTGTGAGCCAGGATGCTGGGAGCCTTGCAGCCAGACTCAGGGGACATGGCCTTCAGCCTCACAGTCCCAGAGGGCTCCCCAGTGCAGGACACACCTGTCAGTTCCCAGTGACTCTCATGACTCATTCTGCAGCGCCACCTTGCAGGGCAGTGATCGGACCACAGACTGCACACCCCTGCCCCTCTCTGGACCTCGTCTGTCCACCAGCTGCTTCTGCGACTAGAGAGCATTTGGCCCATGTTGGGTTCTCCGTCCTTCCTGCTGCACACAGAGTGGACAGCATTAACCTGCAAATGGGGCCAGACAGCAGGGCCAGGCTGTGGAACAGGCCTGTCACACCCCAAGTGCACGAGGCTGCTCACCCACCGGGCTGCCTCAGATTTTGTACAACCCCCCCCCAAGCGTCCTCCGCGTGTGCGTGCTGTACATGTGTGCGTGCGAGCAAGTGTGTGAAATCTCCGAGAAACATGCATTTTGGCACAAGACTTGTGACATCACACACTTCATTTGCTTTGAGGCCCTGCTTGAACCTTCAGTGATAGCCCTGTCCACCAGGAAAGGTCAGAGTGGGAGCCCAGATGCCCCTGTGTGAAGGGTCCCTTGTGTTCTTTTACTGTAAACAAACAATGCCTTAAACCGTGTCTTGTTTTCTGTTCCTATGGGTGCTATTCATCTAGAAGGCCTGCTCCCTGGGCCCTGGGGCCCTTCCAGGCTTGTTGCTGTCAGCCCTGCTGAGGCAGGACCTGGTTCCGGACTGCAGACTGGGCCGCTGGCCTGCTTGCTTCCTCCATGCCCTCTCCTGGCAGAGCTGGGGCACTTCACATTGCACCTGTTCCCACCATGCCCATGTGGGAAGTTGTGGCATTTTCTCCCAGCATCCTCAGAGCAGCTCAAAAGCTACCATGCTCACAGTGATCGGCCACACAGAAATCACTACACCAACCTCGCTGTGCAGGGCAGGCTTCCACTTCCCGCAATCATCTCGTCCCTTTGCCTCCACCGCCAGGGCGGGCCACTGGGATTCCTGGTTACACTGGGAGCTGAGTGACACTGAGGCCTTACACTCCCCTAGTCTTGCCTCCAAATGCAGTCACCAGCAAGTTCTCCAAGTCCAAGGGCACAACTGTTGATGACCAAGCAACAAGAAAGCCAAGCGCTGGGGAGTCAACATCCAATCTCTGCATTTGTGTAAGAGCTCCTCTCATGAACAATGACCTTTATCTGTCATCTTCTGTCATACTTTAAAGGGACTTTTCTTTGCACAGATACATTTTTATTCACAATGAATTGCTGTTTATCATCTAGCCTGCCTCTCCAACTTACCTCCCTACCCCATTTTCTTTGGATGTCCTAATCCTGAGAAGGAAACCTTAAACTATTTTCTGAAAGAGACTGAATGTCTGGGCCTTTGTCCCTTTTGTGGCTTCAAAATTCACAGTAATCAAGCATCAAACTACCCTGAAGAGTGTTTTGGTAAGAAGCTGCAAAGCAACACCATCACTAGTAAACTGTGACAGGTCAATTGAAAAACTACCAAAAGACCCATCACTGTATTTTGATCAAATGGTGACAGCTTCTCTGAAAATTTAAATGAATTAATGACAAAAATAGTTGTCATCAGGGTGATGCTTTGTGGTTGAGCCTCGCAGTGCTCAGAAACTAACCTTCTTTTGGAACAAAGATTGGACCCTTTCATGCCAAGAGAAACTCCAGAAGGGAAAGTTAATGCCATCAAACCTTGACCACAGCTGCCTTGTGCACCCACCCATACCAGGAGTCCACATGCACGCACTCAATTCTACCAACAATTTCAAATTGACATCATCCAAGGCTGAGCAACAACGCCAAACACTGTAGACACCTCTTACCAGAACCATGCAGTGCTCATGCTATAGCCAGTGTTAAGGTTGACCCTCCCTGTTAACTTCTATAAAGTCTCAAGCATGGATGAAAGTACAAGACTGGAATATCAGCTACTTATTTTCCTTGGGTTTCTAACCCTATCCTGGTTTTTCACATATGAAGTATTATAGATGCCAATCCAAAAACCCCAGAATTTCAGGCTCCACTAAACCAGATAATCTTCTACCCTTTCCAAGTTTTTCTTAACCTTCACAAACATTTTCTTCTGATCCCAATTTGAAACAGCACAGTCCCAGTTCTTTTCAAAGTGTTTAGTCTTTTCACTGGTAGAGACTGATCCCACATCCCCTTCCAGAAATTCTTACCTTGAACTCTTAAAGAATCTGTTTGGACTTGGTTGGCAAAAGCCTTGTAAGAGAACTATAAGAGCCCTGAACACCTCAGAAGACTTAGATGAAGCTGAAGATAACTGACTCCCCACACAAGGACTCAGGCCAACCCTGTGACTTCACTGTTTATTGTCTTCCCAGTGCTGGCTTGTCCCACAAGCAGCAGATGAGGAGGCCTGCAAGCCAAGGACAGTGGCCCAGGCACAGATCACAGAGCGGGGAGGTCCCAGGGTGGATTCTTACCTTGGAGAGAAGTGTTTCTGTCTTTTGCTGTTTGACTGATCGCAGTGCAGAAATATATATGAATCTTGAAGGTACTATGTCTTGCATGCATATACTGTCATTTTCTTTCAGTGAACAGATTGTGGCACCCCAAAAGGAGAGTTGTAGAATGCTGTTTACAAACTGGATTAGGTAACTGGCAGTACTGAGTGTCCCAAGAAGAGCCCATTCACTCACATTGTCCTGGGAGTACTTTATGCCCCTCTTAATTGAGCATATTTTGTAACCCAAGGTCAGCAAATATTGGAGTATTTTGTGGAGGACAGATTTGGTGGAGAGCCACAGTTGTTCCAGATGTGTCCAAGGAGAGCACAGCAGCCTTCCCTCCTCTGACCAGATACCCTTTCAAGCATCCAGTCAGACGGAGGTGCTGAAGAGGTGGACCCTTGAAGGACTTGCTTATGAAAGAACTTACCCTGACTGCCAGCTTTCTAACGCATTTGACTTGATGATTCCTAAAGCATTTCTTTTTCTTACCAAGATGCCCCATATTTTGTTCATCATATAACTCCCACCTCCCAAATCCAAAAAGGTATATCACTGAGGATGCTGTTTTCAGATAAAAAGTGGTCTGTGAAGGTGGGCAACCATCTTCAAGCCAAGCCTGCTTTATCAAAGCTCAGGTGGGGTCCAGAGCTCTGCACCCACATTGCTGATGCTCGCAGCCACCAGGTGAACATTGCCAAAAAAACACAGCCTCTCTTTTGTGTGTGATGCCATAAATGACTTCAGTCAGCCCCACCTCACATTGGCACATTGGGTAATTTCGTGTTTAAAAAACAGTCCCTTGAAATAATAGGTTCTCTGAGAAAACGCCCGTTCACTCAATCATTCATTTCTTCATCCTAATTTCTAGTGAGTGCTTCCCATGTGCCAGGCTATAACCAGGATATAGATGATTGAAAACAAGAGATATCCAATCTCTGCTCTTGTTAAGCTGATTGATTAATGAACAAATAACCCCCACCCTAACATATCCCCTTGATCAAGACCCTGACTCCCCTAGGCCTGGGTACAAATCCGGTGCACAAATTCTCCCAGAAAGGCTTCAAAGGGCCCACCAGACTGAACAGTCTTGCTGTTAAGTGCTATTGCCGTTGGACTAGCTGCTGTCCGTGTACTAGAGGCTGGTGGCTCAGAAGAGCCAAGCACAAAGCTGTTGTAGAATACATGGAGGACTCCAAAGAGGGACTGAGAGAGTTGGGTCAGAATGTTCACAGTATTTGTTTCCTAGGCTTCTGTCTTTGACGTCAGTATTAAATTCAAGTTCAGCATGAGCGACAGCTGCACTGTCTCGGGTGTTGAGAACTTGTACCATGGACGTTAGTTTGCCTCATAGCCCGCTGCCCTACCAGTGTGTTTAACCCATGGGCAACCCACAAATCCCCGCTTACCACAGCAACGCAACAGATCATCCGTCAGTTTTACAACCATCAATCTCTATCCATTTCTGGATGATTGTGACCATTCAGTAATGAAAAAATCATAATTAATTTATTAATATGGTATAATCTTTAATAAATTTCGTGCCAAAATGCATGGTTTTCCACTAAGCATTCAAAATGTTGCATAGAGAGTAGTTTCCAATTTCTTATGTATCCTTTCAAGTAAGTTGAAAATCAGTTTCTACATTTTAGTTGGGTTCTTGTTAAATCTGTTGCATTCCCCTGGGCTGTCTTTTTTTCCAGCAGACCCTGCATGCAGTTGTGAAGGACTTTCTCTAATACTTGTGAATTGTCTCACCACAGTAACCACTGAACATCAGCCCTCCGTGGGATTCTTTAGATTTTTGGTGAAGTATTTTGTTACCTCAGTCTTGTATCAAGTTGCTGTATTTTTCAGCTTGTTACACTGATAATAATTGTTTCACTAATTAAATACTTTAATGTACAGACATCTTTGTTTACTTTGAAATTAAATGTGTTTTCCAATGAATGTCGCTCAATTTATTAAAGCCACAACATTCACTTGGCAAACATTTGCTGCCCTAGATACTGGCATGGAGGAAGTAGAAGGCCCTCAGAGCTCAGCTGAGTAACCCGAACGTGAATAGCAGAGCAGCACCCTCAGGAAAGACAAGGACAGCACTGTGGACACTCGAGGGGAAGGAGGTGGGGGACCTGGGTGTCCTTAGAGACAGGAGTGTTTGAAGATTCAGTTCAGAGACTGCAGAACACCTAGAGGTGGGGAGGTCAGGATGGGGGTGCAGGGAGACAGAAACAAGCAGGATGCAGATGGGGAGTAGCAGGCGATCTCTAATGGAGTAGGATGGAGGGGTCATGAACTCTAAGTGTGCAAGGACACAGGAGCAGGAGTTTATGATGCCAAGCAAAAACACACTCAAGCGCACAAGAGGAAAAGGAGGACGGTCTTAAAAGGGTTGGCTTATGGAAACCGGGAGTAAGAACCAAAGGAGACCTGAGGGACCGGAAGACTTGCTTGCTGAAGTGGTCCTAGCTGGCTTCCTTCTCATGACTTGAGTGGCAGTTACCCCGATGAGTCCCTGCCCCCAGCCACTGTGCAGTATCGCGGGGCTGTGAGACATGCTTCTGACCTGGAATGACGATAGCGAGGGCATTTGCCACAAAGTTGGAAAGCTATAAATCAAAACTTGTACGCACAACTGGCAGCCTGCAAAGCTCCAATCCCTCAGCCTTGCTACAAACTGCCACCAGGGGACAGCATTACTTTTGCTTGCTAGATGGTGCGATCTTGAACTAGCACAAACTTCATGGTGGCACATTTGTTTAGCCAGGAGTGCTGGCCTCGTGCAGGCGCACGCGGACAGAGGTGGGAAGGAGAGGCTGCTTAGGCGGGGTCGGCGTCGTGGGTGGGACCGCTCGCGCGCAGAGGCGGGACCTGTCCCAGTGGGGGCTTTGAAAGGACAAGTCAGAGAGCAAATCTACAGACCCGGGGTCAGGGAGGGAAGAAGCGGAGCGCCAGGGTTGAGCAACGCCTGTGGGCGTGGCGTGTGACGCCCCTCCCCTAAAGGGGCGGTGCTACGGCTGGAAGAGCCGGGAGGGACTGAGGTAAGGAGATGATCCAAGACGCTGAGGGAACCGATCAGCGCTGTGACGGCCAGGGCCGCGCACACCCTCAGTAGCTGAGGAGTTGGTGGGCCGGACCGTGGTCAGTGCTGAGGGGCGAGGCCATGGACGGCACAAAAGTGAAGCTGAGGTGGGCGCTTTGGAGGGCAGGCGGGAGGACCCCGGCGGGCTGGCGCGGGAGGGGCGAGACGATCGCGGGGCGTGGCGGGGGCGGGGCTTGAGACAGAGGCAGCGGCGAGACTGGCGAGTTGGGATTCCGGGCGGGGAGGGGCGGGGCCTTGTCCAGGCTGAGGGGCGTGGAGGCTGCTGGGTCGAGTTTGGGGCGGGATATGGGCGGGGCCTGGGCCTTCTGAGGGACCAGACGCCAGCTGAGTTGGAGTTTGGGGCGGGTTTGGAGCGGGGTTAAGGGCGGGGCCTAGGCCTGGCCGAGGTTCGCGGGGCGGGGCGTGGGCTGCGGCGCGCGAGCCGAGCGTCCGGCCGAGCCCCGCCGAGGCCCGAGCCCACCCGAGTGCTCCCGAGCCCGCGGCCCCCGCCCGGGGCGATGGAACCAGAGCCCGGCGGGGCAGCCGCTGCGCTCCTGCGGCAGAAGAGGGCGGCGCTGCGGCGCAGGGGGTGCAGCTTCGAGAGCCCCAGGTACCGCGGCCGGGGAGGGGTGCGGCCGGGAGGGGCGGGAGTGAGGATGCGGCCACGTGGGGGTGGCGGTCCGAGGGTCCCGCGCGCGGCGAGGCCGCGACGCAGGAGAGGCCCCCGGGCGGGAGGGGGCCGGGGTCCCAGCAGCGGCAACCCGAAGCCTCGGCCCGGTGGCAGACTAGGCACGCGCGGCCCCGCGGGTCTCGAGCAGTGGAGAACGTGCCCTGCCCGGTTCTTCTCAGGGCTCAAGGACAAGGTCGGAGAGAAGCCCCTGAAGTCTTCCCTCTGCCCCACCCTTGCTAGCGTCCCGGGTGCCGCACACCTGCTGCCTCGGGCCCCGCCCATCGCTGCCCACCCCCTCCGTGCGGCGCCCCTGGATCGCTCTAGGAGGACGCTTCCCTCAGCCGGGGTCGCCGCCGCCCCTCCCGGGCCGTACCCTCCTTCCCAGGATCTCTCCTGGGCCACCACGGCTCCCACTGTGCTGCCCGGCCTTGGACACGCCCTCCCTCCGCCGGCCGGCCTGGAACTTGGGTGCGTCCTCCGGCTTCCAGGTCGCTCTTGTTGGCCCTATCTTTAGCACTCAGCCCCTTCCTCGGGACCCAAACGGCTCCCAGCCAGACTTCCTAACTGGAGGGGTCTCCTGCAGCTGAGACTGCGCTCTGCCCTCTGTGGCGCACCCTTGAGGAGCTCTCCATCGCCCGCAGCAGTGGTGGGGACTAGGGTGGGGATGAGAATGACGAGGACGTGGGACTATAGCCCCCAGTGAAGCAGAAAAGGTTCTCTTGCTAAAGCCTTGATACAAAGTGAGCTCCTGAATGGGGCCCTTTTCCAGCTTCAGTCCTTGGCATTCCTGCCCACCCTTGGAACTCCAGCAGTTCTGATCTGAGTGCGGGAATAATGAGGATAGGGACCCCTACTGTCCCCAGACCAGGCTGAGGCCTGGCCCATCACAGACATTTACAGTGTACAAATGAGCCAGTGTCTGGCTGCGTTTGATTCCTCCCTTGTGCTTCTTATCAATGCCCTTACTCCTGGCATGCGTACACGTAGGGTCCCAAGACTTTCTCTTTCGGTAGCGTCTCCCACCTGACTGAACTCTGTGTATCTGTCAGCGCCTCCGCATTTCACTGTGTGCAGTGACCTGGGTGATATGTGCCCCTGCTAGGCTGGGAGAACTACAGACATAGTAGTGCCTGTCTTCACGGGTCTTACACTCCTGGGGCTGGGGCATGAAGGATGAGAACAGGTACACTAAGAGATAAAACTGAACAGAACCAGCGGCTGGATCCCTAGGCCGTATTTAGGGTAGTGCTGTCCCGTGGAAATATTCTGTAACCCACACCATCTGATTCTGGAGCCCTTAGCACCTGTTGAAGTTGAATCCTTGTAATGTTGCTCGATTAGCTAAGGAACTGAATTTTAAAATGTTATCTCGCTTTCAGTGTAAGTAACTGTCTATAACTGACATTTGCCATAGTGGACAGTGACAGTTTAGAAAATGTGTCTTCCTGTGAATATCCACTTGTACCAACCTCTCCTTTGTCCACCTGGCCTCATGCTAGAGTAAGTGACTTCTTGGCCTCCGAGGTATTGTTCTCCATTTGACACTCCATGACATCTTAACAAGCCTTAAGATAATAAGGATTGCCAGCTTTTCTAATCATAAAAAATAATTCTGTGGGAAGAAGTTTGAAAACCTGAGAAAGACATAAAGGGGCTAATTACATTTTTAGTGTCACATAATCCCACCAAGTGTCATCTGGTCTTTTATTTTTTCCTGTGAATGCATGTATTTACATTAAAATTTTAAACTTGCTCTTTCACTTAATATGCTGTAAGAAAATTAAATTGCTATATGCTGTTTTGTCATATGGATATATTACAACTGTTTCTCAAAAAATCGCACCTGACTAGACAATAATCAGTCTTGAAAGCTAGAGATCAGAAATGCCAGCCCCAATCAGCCTGTCCTTGCCCTACTCTCCTTATGGAGTAGCCACAGGCAAGGGTCCTCACCTACAGCCCCCAGTTACTATACCTCATGACAGGCCCTTTGAGAATCTGGTTTAACCACATTTACCCAGTCATCTTGTTGGCATTGGGGGAAAAACTCGTTCCTCTCAGTTTGGTGATTCTCTTGGCTAAATATCCTGCACCGGCTCTGAGAACTGCCATGCAATAGGAGCAAAATAACAGATGCCAAAGGAGCAAGGAATGACCCTAGTATTGGGCATCCAGGCAGATGGCAGGGAGAAAGACAAGCAGGGAAGCCATCAGACAAGACACTTTGGCTTTTAGACGACTTGCCCTGTGTTCACCGTGATTGGGGAGGAAGGCGTATCAGATGGTATTCAAGGAGAAGGGTTTAGAGCAAGCTGGACATGGGTTTAAGTTTCTGCATTTTCGCTCATCACCATGTGAATACTTGGGCAAGTTGCTTAACCCCTCTGAGCCTTTGTTCACTCATCTCTAAAATGACCTGTCTGGCAGTGATGGTGCAAGCTTTTCTGGTCATACTGCAGATAGGTACCAGGACTTGCACACTGAGGTACAGCCTCAGCATTTTTTGTTTTTAATTTTAAAAAGAAACAGGATCCTACTAAGTGACCGAGTTGCCCAGGCTGGGCTCAAAGTCACAGTCCTCTTTCTTCAGCCTCCCAGCGTATGCACCATGCCTGGCTTGATGCAAGCTTTAAATGAACTAATTTGTGCGAAGTTCTAAACACAGTGCTAGCCAAGTGTGGTGGCACACGCCTATAATCCCAGCCCTTGGGAGGCTGAGGCAGGAGGACTGCTTCAAGTTCGAGGCCAGTTTGAACTGCATAGTGAACCCCTGTCTCAAAAAGACAAAAAATAAAAGTAAAATAAAAACAGTGCTTGTGCCGGGAATATCGCTCAGTGGCACATGTACTTACCTGGCAAGGGTGGGGTTGTGAGTTCAATCCCTGGCCCAAAAAAAAAAGAAAAGAAAAGAATAGAAAACAGTGTTGCATGAAATATGATTACGTATTAACTACTGGGGGAGACCTTTCCCTACCCTACCTGATTAAGGCTCCAACATTGTTGAGTCTGTTTTTTCCTCTCTTGCCTTAACTGGTTGCATTTTTGGGCTGCAGGTTGAGGAAGAGAGGTTGAAGGGGACAATAGATAACCTAGAGCACAAAAAAATAAGTAAATAAAAAAAAGCTTGGGGCATTAGACTGGTCAAAGAAGTTTTGGGGAAAAGGGAAAAAAAGAAAAGCTTTTGGCGACATATAGAAGTGAGAAATACAGAAACAGCTATTCATATAAACAACTATTTCATGTGAACAAGAATACTCGATATCCCAAGAAATACATCTATTGGCTTTTGTCCCTTCATGATGATGAAAAAATACAGTCAATGGATGTGAGTTCTTTTGAATTACCCTCCAGTTGCTGAGTGCTCTCTTGCCTGAGCTGCATGTACACCACAACACTGACACAGTTAGTATCAGTAGGAGTGAGTTTGCCTGGTGAGTCCCAAAGACCAAAGAACTCAACTCTGAATGGAACTTCAGTCATCATCTAGGTCAGCCTCTCAGGCAGTAGTTCTGCGAGTGTGGTCCCTGAACCTGCAGTGTCAGAATTCCCAGTGTTAGAAATGCAGATTCCCAGTCTTACCAGGCTACTCACTCAGAATCTGGGGCAGGGCTCAGGAGCCAGTGTTCTGGTTGCCAAGTAAAGTGGTTCTCATCAGGAGGAGGGCCTATGTCAAAGTGGTTAGAATTTGTATTCCTAGCAGGTGCTCAAGTCATGCAAATACTGCTGGCCCAGGAACATAACTTTTAAAACCACTCCTCTGAGATAATGCAGGAATCTTTCCTGCATTCACCTTTAGCTGATCATCTAGCTTTTGTGTGTTCCATTTCAGGTTAGGAAGCCCAAAATGATCAAGTAAACCCTTTCTTTATAGAGCATCTCTGTTATCTTCCTAAGAGTGAAATTGGAACTTGTTTCATTGTCCTCCTGACCATCACTCATGATCCTCCTGCCGTAGATCCTGCAGTACTGATGCCTGGGGTTTGGATTCTGGGGAGAGATGGCAGTTTAGACTTCGGGCTGTAGCTGCAGGGTCAGGTGGTTCTTGCTTCTGGCTACCCAGTTCTAATCATCATTAAATAGTCTCCGACAGGTACATCCAGGACTCCCAATGCAGCAGCATCATTCTGATTGGCTGATATCCGTTCCTTACCAGTAGTTAAAAATTCTGGAAACATTGTCAAAGCCTGTAAATGACAAGCAGAAAAGAATTATTGGTTAATGCCACTGCAGCATGCTGGGTAGATCAAGCTTTGGGGGCAGATATGTCTGCATGCTTAAATAATGTCATCGGTGATCTTCATTTCTGGGTTGGCTTTATGCTCATAGAGTTAGCAAGTTAACTACTATTGTCTTACTTTCTGTTCTAGCAGGAAGATGGGGCTTCTTAGCAATCCTAGCACATGTCCCAAGGCTGCCATTCATTGGCTGTCTTGGGTTTGCTAGTCATTTCTGCACCAGTGACTTTGTTCAGAAAGGGATGAAGCATGTTAATGGGCTGCATCTGGGGCATGTGCTCAACCCAGAACTGAGAGATTAAATGATTTCCATTTATAGAGACCAAGAGGCCATGTTAATCACCAAAAGAATGTAATTGTCACTGGGTTGCTTAAAAAAATTAAAGTGCCCTTATATCAGGGTAACTTTCCCAAAATAAAGTCTCAGGATTGGGGTTGCTGTATTTCTTTTAATCTCTAGTTGTAACTTAGTTAAATGGTGAACTTACGATTGCTAAGTTTAGCCACATCTGCTACAGAGCCCACCATAGAAGATTTTGAGTGACAAGTGGAAAACATATTTTCTTCTTTCCCAAATATTGCTCCATATATGGTGATGTCCTTATTAGTAATGCATGGATCCCACGCCTTTTAGAGAACAAATTTGGTGCCAAGACAAATGCTTTCTTATTCCTTAATGTTGCTTTCCAGGCCAAGATCGGTTTCAAAAAGAGCAGTTATCCATTATATAAGCGGTTGCCTTCATTTCTTCTTCCTTCTGTTTCTTCCTATACTTGGATCTTATTCTTATTGTTTTCCAGGAGGCTTCTGTTTTTCAGGTAGTTTTGTAAACAAGTATTCTAGTGTGAACTGTCTTTCTAGGTTTCATTCCTCCATATTATGTCGGTC
Source organism: Dolichotis patagonum (assembly GCA_004027295.1). Taxonomy (NCBI): domain Eukaryota; kingdom Metazoa; phylum Chordata; class Mammalia; order Rodentia; family Caviidae; genus Dolichotis; species Dolichotis patagonum. The sequence continues at coordinate 53,005 of PVJX010002663.1, forward strand.
TTCTTTTTGTTTGCATTGGGCCCTTAAGTATTTAATCATAAATAAATCTGCTGCTGTCAGTTGTCTTTTAGAAAAGCAGCCGTCTTCCTGGGAAAGACTGTTAAAAGCTGTCTTGTATTGGGCTGACATAATGGGCTCCTAGGGCCAACAGAAGGAAATTAATTTTCATATTATGTCTGTTCGCCTAAGATCAGGGTAAAAACAACTTTTTATTATTCATTAAGATTTTAAATGAATGCAAACCAGCTTCCTTTCTTGGAAGAAGACAATAGTCAAATTAGTTTTGCTTTAGAAGGTTAAGATGAGAAATTACGTTTGGTCATCTGTTTTCCAGAGTTGGAAGATCTGAAGAGAGATGAAGTCTGAGAAAGAATACTCTAGAAAAATTTTATGTTTTGGCTTCTGCTGTGAGACTCACTGCTGGGATTTTTAGGGGTGGTGGTGGTAAAAGTTTAAAGCAACGTGAAAAAATACACAGATACAGAAAATGCAGAGATGTGGGAAAATAAAACCATACATCTGATTGTTTGTCAAGCTAGGTTCTATGAGAACAGTAAACAGACATGAATTGGCATTGAAGTGGGACCAGCCAAAGATTTATGTAAGTTTATGGTCACTGTTGGATTGCTTGTTGCTTGTGCTATTTGGACTCCTATAACAGAGCACCTTATTAGTAATTTATAATCAACAGAAATTTGCTCACAGTTCTGGAAGCTGGAAAGTCAAAGACCAAGGCATTAGCAGATTTAGTAGTTCATGAGGGCCTCTTCCACTTAGATAGTGCTTTCTAGAATTTCCCTGGCATGCCAGAAAGCTGGATGGGGCTAGTGAGCTCCTTTGGGATCCTTTCTACTATCATTAGGTCCGTCAGTGAGGGTGGAGCCCTTCTGACCTAAGCACCTCCCAAAGACCTCACCTTCTAATGCTATCAGATTTGGGTTCAGTTTCAACATATGAATTTTGGAGGATACAAGCATCAGACTATGGGACTGGTAAAAATGAAAAAACAAAGTCCATTAGACGTTTGTCAGTACAGTGCTAATCCTCTGTTAGGCTAATATCTATGTTTCTGACTTGGAATGATATCTAAGATGTACATAAATGTTAAGTGAGAAGAAGCAAGATGCTTCTGGCAATAACAGTGTTATGGTTTGTTTCTAGAGGTCCTCCTGAAACCTCAAGCTGTCATAGAGGTAGGCTTTTCAGACGTAACTCAATCTGGAGTTTATGATTGATTCACGGTGCAATGCTAGGATTAAGGGTGTGAGTGCTACACCTGCCCTCGAGCAGGTAGCCTGCACATGGTATAAGGGACAGAAAGAGGCTAAGTTTCTTTCCCTCTCTCTCTCTCTCTCTCTCTCTCTCTCTCGTTGCTTTTGCTGTCTTCTGCCTCCATGAACTATTGTCCCTCTGCCATATGCCTCCTTGCCTTGGAGTGAGCCATTTATGGACTGAAACCTCTATAAACTGTGACTAAATAAACCTCTCCTTCTTTAACTTTGGGCATCAAGTATTTTGTCTCAGCAATGAGAAAAAAGTAACTAAGACAGCAAGTGTGTAAAATTACATATGTAATTTAAAAATTACATATTTAATTTAAGAAATTTTGGTGGCCATATTTTAAAGAGAGAGGTAAGTGAAATTTAATTTGAATAGTTTAACATAGTGTGTCCAAAATATTCTCATTTCAACAGGTAATTAACATTAAAAATTATCAAGATGATCACTTTTTTCAGTAATGTCTTTAAAATCTGGTGTGTGCTTCCAGCACACCTCAGTTCAGACCTCCATGTTGTCAGCGCTCCAGAAAATGCAGGTATGAAAAATGTTTGAAAGGTTTGTTTTCTATTTTGACCTGTACTGTGGCTGTGAATCGCAGTGCCATAGGGAAAGTTTAAAAATTCAGAACAAAAAAAATACAAAAAAATTTTTTAAATTCAAAACAAAAGAGATACTGAAGATACTAAGAAAAGGGTATCAGTAATTAGGAAGTTTGGGCTAGGGATACAGCTCAGCAGCACAGCGCCTATCTGGCAGTCAGAAGGTTCTAAATTCAATTCCTGGTACTACTACTACTAATAATAATAATAACAACAACAATAATAATAATAATTAGGAAGTTTAATTGATTTGGTGAACTTTGATTAACCATGGCTATAAATCCCAAGGGACATGATATGATTGAAAACTTTTCTATTTTAAGGAAATAAGATTAGTATAATTTTTTGAAAAAAGGGGGGATTTTTGTATTTATATTAAATGTTTCTGATGGGTCAAACAAAATGAAGAACTAAGAATCAAGCACTGAGTTTAGTAGCCCGTGGGACATTGGAATACTTGTCCTTTGACAAGGCTCACTCTTCTCTGGAAAGTGAAGATGAGAATCTCACCAGAGCAGCTCCAGGAGATCATAACAGAGGACAAATTGGATACAGTCAACTCTTTGCAGGAGGGAATATGAGTTGCAAAATTGGTGGTGGTTTTCATTTATTTGGATTTTAGGCTCTTGCTTTTGTTTTATAAATATGTTTATATCTGATAAAAATGATCCAACGAAGGGAAAGATTTCAGAATAAGTGAAGAGATGTTCTGTTTGAGAACATGCAGTCTTTGAGAAATGCAGCCATCCTGCATTTGAAAGTGGCTTATAAAGAGAAGAATTAGGTCCACTCGGCATGTAGCTCTGCGCTAGACCTAAAATCACAGTGGGTGTGAGGTATAATAAGGCAGGGTGGAGTTGGTACATGAAAGTACATTCCAGTGGACAGCACTGCTGGTACGAGAATGGCTGAAAGATAGGTAAATGTTTTGTGATGGGAGAAGTTAAAGCATCTGTAAGTTAATGTTTCTCAGCCAGTGAGTGTTTTCAGCACACTTCAGGATATAACATAGGTACCATAAGTAAGAAGACTCGAAACAAAATTCCCCAAATCAGCAGCAGCGATAGCACACCCTGCTGCAGTGTAACAATGACCTTGGAGGGGTGGCAGATGGGTGCTGTTCTTTGGTTGCCCCTCAGCACCAATTTGCTGCTTGAGCAGAAATGCTTAGTACTTTGACCAAGGTCTCTTTTATACTCAAAAGGCAACTTTTCTGTGTCTTCCAGTACAAAGACACAGTCCCGCAGGGTATGGTGGCACACACCTGTAATCCCAGCACTTGAGAGGCTGAGGCATGAGAATCACTACGAGTTCAAGGCCAGCCTGGGCTGCAAAGTGAGTTCAAGGCCAGCCAGCACTGCATAATGAGACCCTGTCCAAAAAAGACCAAAAAAAAAAAAAAAAAAAAGACACAGTCCCTTTTTGTGGCCACTGCAGGTAGTACCATGTTCCTACTAGGAGAAATGTGTGCCCTGCCTCTCACTCTGCACAGGGTCACATCAACTGTTATGTTCACAACCCAGTCTGACAGACACTCTAAAGGGCATATCAGTAGTGATCTACTGCAGACAATAGAATCCACTCTCCCTGGTTTAAGCAGCAAGAGATTTAATAGTGATACAGAGAATTAAGTGCTTACAAAATCACTGGAAATGCTGGGAAGCCAACTAGTCTGAGATTCCAGAACCACTCAGCTTTGCTGTGATCAGGAAAGCAAGCTGTCACTTCATCGCAAGAGCCTAGTCCTGGCTGGGGGGTAGCCTAGTAGTGAAAGCACTTGCCTAGCATATTCAAGGCACTGAATTTGATCATCAACACCAAAACAAAGACAACAAAACCCACCCAATCAAAGGAGAAGCCAGGAGCTCCTTCCAACTTTGCTTACTGTGGAACCATACTGCCAACTCTGGTTTGATCCCTAAAGCTGCCACTGCTGACTTCAGTGCCCCACAGTACCCTATCACCACCTGCAAAAGCAGAATAATGACTTGGATCCTCTCTTGCTTTGCCCAGCTCAGTTCCCAGGCAGAGACTCTCATGTGGGGTCTAAAACATGGCCTGCTCTCTGTAACTGTAAAAGGGGTGAAGACATTTAAGTTTTCTTTTTCCAACTTTTGCACAGTGCAAGGGGACTGAAGTAGGCGTAGAGTAAGTCACCTGCAGTATGTGCCACAGGCAGTATCTGTCTTTAGTCAGAATGAACACAACTTAGACACACCGATGGAAAGTCGACAGCACTATTCAGAGACTCCCTGTGCACTGTGGTGCTGCTACATAGCTTTATCTGCTCTTGGGTGCTGCTTTCTTGGGCAGGGAAGTGAAAACTGGCACTCTGGCCTCATCTAGGTGGACAGAGTGAACTTTGCAGCTGTAACTGTCAGTGAGCCCATAGCACAAATGGCAGTGAGCGCAGAAGTGCCTGTCTTGCATTTTATGACCAGAGAGCAAAGCCTCTCTAAAGCACTACAAGCCATTAAGTACCTGGTGGTGTCTGTTCTGTACCTCAGGCCTTTGCTTCCATCCTCACAAAGCAGCTAGCTGCCTTCAGAGATTGTGACGCAGTCGAGCAGTCCGATCAAAGCCAACTCACTCGGGAAAGGTCCAAACATTCCAACATGGTCTCCCTACTCCAAATGGATTGTTTTCCAGTGTTCCTGAACTGCACACAGTCGTTTATTCATTCCACAGACAGGCACTGAGGAGATGCCACAATGAGGCAGATGGGGCTCCTGCCCTCATGCAGCTAATGTCCTAGTGCAGGGAAATGGACCATGTGCTGACCACATACACACATCTGGGACCGAAACACAAATGCTCATCAGGGAGTGATTAGTGCTGGGGAGCAAGTGGGCAATAGGATTAGGAGTCATGTGTATGGGAGGTGACAGCTTCATGTCTATTCCTAGTTCATCCACTGCTCAGTCGGTGGCCAGGTCAGCTCAGACTTCATACTGACCTTGGTTTGAGGACAGGCACCAAGGCTGAGTTAGTTTGGGTATAATGGTTCTCAGCAAACAGAACAAGGAGCATGCAAGATGGTGAATGCTGATGAATGGGTGACCCCTTGGGCTCCTCATAGGGTGTGGCTGAGCCCAGACAGGACCTCATTGTGTGCTGGTGTCTCTTCCTTGTGGCCAGCAGCAAACACCAGCTTCAAAAATGACCATGTTTCCCTCCCCACGCATCACAGTAGACTGGAAGCCCTGATGGGCTGAGGGATATAGAAAAAGTCGTCACCTGCGTGCTTGTCAGGCCATCCCCACCCTGAACAGGCCGTGTGTGCAGAAAACCCTGCACTAGAGATGCATGCGCTGGGGCACCCTCATCGTTCCACCAGGGCCACTGTCCCCCAAGAGCACCTGTGCTGAGTCTCCCTTTCCTGCTCCCCCTGCATCTTTGTCCTGGAGCCTTGAGAAGTGTGTTTGTGGGACACTGTGACCTTTGGAGAGAGGCTTCCTTGTGCTCTCATTTTCTTGCAGGAACAAGGCCACTGTCTTGATTTTTCTTGTGATCTCCGCTGAAGTCGTCTGGTCTGTGCCTTTGCCATCTGCCCTCTGCTGCTCTTCTGCCTGGGCCTGTGCTGGTGGCTATGGAACAGAAGTGGACCTTTATTCACTAGCAGTGCAGGTGGACCCACCTTGACCCCTTTTACCCAAGGTGCACTCTGCACTCAGGCTGGAGGTCTGGCCTTGCTCACCACCGAGAAGGCTCCAGAGGCAGTGGGCACAGGCCCTGCACTTTTGCCATCCTCCATTCTTCTAAGGCCCCATGGCTGGACCAGGCACCACATGGACTGCCTTGCTACCCAGCTCCCTGATGTAGGACCGCCAGGCCCTGCCAGAGAGGCTCTGAGTCAGGTCACCTCCCATGACTCATGACCCTCCCTTTGGCAGACTCACCTGTACTTTTTGCTAAATACCTCTGGAAAGGTTCAATGTCAAATACACTTATCCTTCTCTCACCCTTTCCTCAGACCAGGACACCCATTCTGGTCAGAAAGCTGGGGCAATAAAAAACTTCCCATGGGCCTCATCCCTCAGGTCAGGCAGTGGTCAGGATCAGGCCCTCAGAACAGTCCTATTTTCAGCAGATCTCCAGTTACAGCATAGACACTGAACATTCTCATACCTCAGTACTTTTTCTTCTATCTCTCAGGCCATCAGTTCCAAGGAATTACACCACTGACTACTGTGGCTGCCACCTTTGCAAGAAGTTCTTTAACTGTGAAGTATTTTAAACAGTGAGACAATAAAGATAAAATATGTCCAAAGATTAAGAGGAACATACAGGGTTTTAAATCAGAAAGTGAAGAATACACAAGATAAAAGAAACGAGTAAGTGAACTGAAATTAATGATGATGACACAGAACTTGAACAGTTAGAAAATGAAGGTAAAGAATTAAATGAAAGTATAAAAGAGAACTCTAAGCATAAAGTTACGGCAAAAAGATTAAATAGTGAGGAAAGATAAAAGAGCTGACATATGGAATTGTACCTTTTCTGTGAGCTACATTTATTTTATCATTCAACGTGCGCTTGATGTAAAAACATGTTGATGACATGTTTTACAGTATTTTTGACTTGTGCTGACTTCCCAGACCTGAATATGTGTTACACATGCACAACTCCCAGTCATATGTCATGAGTGGCCACCAAGCTGGACAGCACAGCTTCAGTCAGGTCGAGTGAAATCGAAGCCTTAGTTGGCTGCTTCCTGTCCCTTGTCCTGCTTCCTGTGCTCCTGCACTAGGTATCATGGTTTAGGAATAAATACGAAGCTGCCCCCCAATAGACACCTGGATTAAGGACTTGGTCCCCAGCACAGCAGTGCTCAGTGATGATAAACCTGAGAGCACTGACTAGGGGCCCAGTTGGAGGAAGTGGGCCACTGGGTTATGGCTTTGAAGGGTTCTCTTGCCCTCAGTCCCTTCCTCTCTGCCTCTTCCCTTCTGTTTGCTGGCTCATGATATGAGCAGCTGTACCCTGCCTGGCCTCTCTGTGCTGTCTCTAACTCCGCTCCCCTCAGGTCTAAATGCAGTAGAGCCAGCCAACCATGACTGAACCCGCTGAAACCGTAAGCCAAAATAACCCTTCCTGCTTGAAATTGCTCTTAGCAGCTGTTTTGTCACAGTGTCAAAAATTTGACCAATACATGGAGATTTTAATCTTTTGCATGCCAGTATTACTGAACTAAGTATTACTGAGCTACTTAGTTCAAGGGCAGTCTAGACTGGGAGATGCTGTCTAAAACAAACAAAATATCAAGGATTCAGAAAAACAAAAAGGAAATGTATCTCTCCTCCCAAAGCCATACTTTATCTTTACTTGTTTTAGTGCTAAAGTAGCTACAGACTCAGATTTAGACTCAGATTTAGAAGACTCATTAAAAGCTGGGCATGGTAGCTCACATGTGTAATCCCAGCACTCGGGAGGCTGAGGCAGGAGGATTGCCATGCATTTGAGGCCAGCCTGGGCTATATAGTTGAGTTCAAGGGCAGCCTGAACTATACAGCAGGACTCTGTCTCAAAAAAAAAAAAAAAATCAGGATGCCTTTGACTAAAGAGCAACCGAGCAAACATCAGAATGAGCTCTTGGTTTTGTGATAGGTAGAAGGCCAAAGCCTTTGGTGTCTGTCTAGCTGCTGCAAAGGTTAAGGGGCCTGAACCAGCCTGGGGTAAGGTTAACCACAAATCTGGGTCTGACGTGTAGCAGGTGGCTTCTCCAGCCCAGGACAAGTACCAAGGAGAGCTGAATCTTCACTCACAAAAGATGAATGCGAAGGAGACCTAGCAAGGGAAGAGGCCCAGGGACAGTCAAGGGCCAGGAGTCTTGAATCCTACAGGAAGCATAGGTCACTGAAGTGACTTCTGCTTGTGACAAGCCTCAGCCCTGGGCCTACTTGGCTGTACTAGAGCATCTTAGAGTGGGCACTGCCCGAGTCCAAACACCCAGCAGTGGAGTTGCTTCCCTATGCAAACCCGTCCCAGATAGTACTACTGTGAACCACTGGGTCTCCTGTCTTTTGCCTTTTCACAATATTTTTAAAGAAGACCTTATAAAGAACTTGGCACTCTGACACATGCTTGTAGTCCCAGATATTCAGGAAACTGAGGCAGGAGGATCACAAGTTTGCATACAGCCCAGGGAACTTAGTGAGACTGTCTCAAAATAAAAAGTGAAAAGGGCTGGGGTGGGGGATGGAGCTCAGCGTAGAGCTCTGTATGCACTGGGTATGTGTGAGGGCTGGGTTCAATTCCCAATACTGCCAAAAATAAAGACAACATGAAGAGTACCTCTTGGCCAAATGTTGTCAAAGATTGCTTTTTATTTATATTTTTCCATTTCCAGATAATTAGATTTTGTTGGCTTGTCTGTCGCTAGAGAGAGGTGAGGAAAAGCACTGCTAATTGGCTTCAAAAATTGTTCCCATCACAAGGAATGGGGCATCTGCCACTCCTAACAGAGCAAACCTGCACCCCAAACTGCCTTTCCCATCCTCCACAGAGTGGCATCAGGGGAAGGACAAGCATACTCTAGGAAAGCCGTTCTCAATTTGTTCCCATAAACAATCTATTTATGAAGTTTGCAGGCATTCACTCTTTGCATATGGCGTGCAGTTCCCCTGGAAATGGGTTTTGATCTTCTAGTTCCCAGTATTGTTGCCACTCTCAGCCCTTTGTTCTTCAGTGTATTAACTAGAAATTAGATAAACCAAGTACTACTGAACTACTCTAATGATAGTCATGAGTTCCCACCACTGTTCTCCAAAAGCAGAAGACTTGGGATGCCTCGACATAGCTTCCCTTATCAAGTCAGTGTTACCTTTTCTTCTAAATAAGTTTGCGATTGTTGAAATGCTACCTGGATCTTTAGACCTGTGTTAGTCCACTTTTCAGTACTATAACAAAATATCTGAAGGTGGGTAATTCATACATGAAAAGACATTTATTTTGGCTCACAGTTCTCATCAAAGGGTAAGAGGCTGCATGTGGTGCTGGCCTTGCTGCTGGCAGAGTGCCGAGGTGGTACACAGAATTACGGCACAGGAGGCAGGGACTATGCCTGCGTGTCTATGCCTCTTCTGGTTTCTCTCTTTTTTTACAAAGCCACAGGGTTCAGTGATGGGTGTTCAAGCCTGATGATGTTATCTAAGTCACCTCCCAAAGGACTCTCCTCTGCACCTTAGTTGAATTAAGTTTCCACCCTCTTAATACTTCCAACTTGGAGGGCATATGTAAAACATACCAAACCCTAGCAGAGTCCCATTGACCTAAGTGTTTGAGTAACATAACTCAGGGGTAAGGGAGACACTAGGATTTGGGCTGTTCTGGGGTGGCACAGGGCCCCAAGCAGTGTGCGGTGCACCCTCGTTGTGCACCTGGGTCTTAGGAGCACTCAGCATGCAGTCGATCCTGGAACTTGAATGGGCGGAGTGGGGAGGCACAGGGCGAGGCTGGCCTGCTACCTTCGGTTTCTCAGCGCCTTTCCCAACTCCTTCTGCTTCAGCACAGCTCTTCAACCTCCAGCCCCACTGATGGAGCCGCTGACCAAGGGGTCCTGTGGGAGTCAGATAGCACAAACCCTTCTCTGGAAGGCAAAATCGTCTCTGTCCTTTGGCATCCAGCCTCTTCAGACGTGGCCAACGAAAGACCCTGAGCTAGAGTCCCAGGTCAACCTGTAAGTAAGTAAAAGAAGCAGCATCTCAGTTTGGGTTGTGTTCACTGTCACCTGAAATCTTTTAGTGCTCAGAAGTAACATGCTTCATACCCTTCAGGGGACGCTGGGGAAAGAGAGAAGAGCAGATGTTTGGTTGTGAGATTACATTTCTGGTTTTTTTTTTTTTTTTTTGCTTTTGTGCCGGGAGTTGAATTGAGGACCTTGCGCTTGCCAGGCAGGGGCACTATGCCTCTGAGCTGTATCCCAGCCCTGCATTTCTGTTCTTGATGATGTCTTAGTCATGGATTTTTCAGGCAGTATTCATTGGCATCTACTCTGCCTAGGCCCTGGGTCAGGCTTTATGAGCAAAGCAGATTTAGGTCCTGTCTTGCAGACTTTCAGCTCCTGGGTAGGTAGCCTCTGATCACACAAGTGAGCGCTGATAACTGTGCTGTCTGCTATGAAATGGATTGCTTCAGTTCAGCACACAGTGCAGAATGCCCCCATGTGCCAGCAACCTACTGGGGATATAAGAGAAGACATCTTCCTTACTGTGGAATATGCCAGCAAAATACTCCATTATAGAAGCAATTACAGTAATTATAACAGAAAAAACAAATAATAATAGCTATAACTAGTATGTCAGTAGGCTCAAAGTCCTTTAGCATGTGACTGTATTTTCCAGAACCTCAGGCTTTTGTAAAAATGTTAGATAACAGTTGTTAGATGGATGAAGAGATACTACAAAGGAGGGGTACTTGGCTCTCCAGGGAAATTAAAAGTGACTAGGTACAGCAATACGATGAACTTTAAAACAAAGGAAATGCTTGTCAATTCAATGCAACAAGTATTTATTGACACCTAAAGTATCCAGTGCTTTTGTGAAGCCAAATGCTGGGTAGGGCATGGATCAGGACCCCTGAGGAGCTGAAGAAACAGCTAAGGCTAAGACCCATCCGCCTGTGTACCGATTCTGTGAATCTAGAGTGTCTGAAAGAGGATACTTTAAAATACCTACCTTCAAGGAACGTATTTGCTAGTCAAATCTAGATCAAATCCCTGCCATGGAGATGAATAAATAACAACTCCAGTGGTGCTAGAAAAGTGGTGTCAGAGGAGGTGACCAGCTGGAGGACGGGGAAAGGGTAGCAGTCCAGCTCCACAGGACAGTCATGTGTTAGGCAGGAGAAGAGGCTACTCTGAACAGAGAGAGCACAGAGGAAAGGAAGCACCCCTGAGAGTGTGTTCTGGCAGTGTTGACGGGCATTAAACCCAGGGTTCTCAAGCTGGGTCTGCATGTGACAGTCACCTAGGAAGCTTTGCAATGTGCAGAGGTCTGCACTGTCTCCCCAAAATTCTCAAGACAGGGATGAGATACAGCACCAGTATTTTTTTAAAACTCTCTAGGTAGCTCATCTATGACAAATATTGAAAATATTGCTCTAAAAAAGTAGCCATCTGTAGTACAATACATAAAAATAATTGTGCAGCCCCTGGTGTATGCCTGTGAGGGGTCTGAACTTTCTTAGGCAATGGGAGCAAAAGCTTTGATGATCTTAAGATGTAATGCAATTTGAAATATGAAAAGATCCTATACCATAGGTAAATTTGTGGTTGCTGCTTTCCTAGTTGACTCAAAGTGTTTATGGGATGTCAGTGTCCACAAGATATTTTGGTACTGTCAAGTGAAGAATCTATTGATTCAGTGCTGGACCCCGGCAAGGTTGACCAAGCCAGAGGAGGGCCTTGTGCTAGCGCAGATGGTAATAGAAGACCTGGGCTTCTCGTAGCTGTGATACACTTTGCTGAGCACCAGTACACTGTGCCAGGCCTTGTGCCAGGGATCAGGGATGGTATTTCCTCCCACATCAACTGGGGGCTCATGCAAGTGCTGTTACCCGGGGCCCTCCAAGAAGATTCTCGGAGGAGGGAGTACTTGAAGTTTGAGAACTCTCCAGGCAGAACTGTGAGCGACCTTCATGCACAGAGCGGGCCATCTGTGTAAAAGTGAGCCACATTAAAGCACTTGGGGCAGTAGGGAAACCAGAAATAATCTGTTTGGCTGATGCTCCTTGAGGAGTAGTTGGCAGTGAGCTCAGAGAGGTCAAGAGAAACCAAGACAATAAAGAGGCGAATTGTTGGCCTAGACTTTCTAGACTGAGCATAGCATGATCAGATTCATATACTGGAAAGATAACTGGTGTCAGTGGGCAGGTAGCTGGGAGTAAGATAAATGTAATGAAAGGGTGGGAGCTGTTAGTGTAAGATTTCCTGGTGAGTGGTGGGAATGCTGGGATTGACTTGGGAAGTATTTCAGAGGAAGGTAGGGTGGACCTGGCAGGTATATAGGTAGTGGGATGAGGAAGTGAGACTTGGAGTTTCCACTCAGGAACAGAGTGATTGGTCTTGTCACTAAGAAGACCCTAAGACCAGACAGCACAAAATGCAAGGTGGAAACAAATAGAGGTCATGAGATAAATGCTGTTAAGGCTGAAGAGGGACAGAGTTACATCTTCAATAGGAGGGAGTACTTAGGGAAGTCTGTGTAATGTGGACCAGATCTTGAGAAGGGAGTAGAAAGTTCTACTTTTCTTTCTTTTCAGTAGATTTTAGTAGGCAGAGGTGGTGTGGGGAATATTCTAGGGGGCAAGATTAGCAAAGTCAAGGCTCAAAGCAGGGCCCCTCTTGGAGCTTGCTTGAGGAATGAACAATATCCTGGTTTGCCCTTTTTGTGGTGCCACAGTAAAAAGTCTGCAACGCCAAACAGGAAACTTTTGACTGTGAAAGACGTCGTGCTGAAGCCTGAGGATACTGAGGGACTCTGAATGGTTTTTGAGATAAACAGAAGATGGTTTGAAGCTGTGAAGAAAAATTCATCTCACAGCTGTGAACAGTGATGGGGGGGCACCAAAGGGATGGGCTAGGAGGGTCCTTGTTGGTTGCAAATGGCAGAAACCCAGCGTGAATTAGCTTCTGCAAGAAAAGTCAGTGTGGAGATGCATTTAACCAAACTGAGGAGAGCGAGGAGTCTGCTTTTGGGAAAACTAGATCCAGCACCTCTGATGCTACCCAGTCAGACTATTTTTCTCTTATTCCCAGCTTCCCATCTGCGGTCTCCCTGCCCTGCTTCTCCCTGCCTGTCAGTCTCCTTGCCTTCTATCCGTAGCTTGTCACCTCCTGCAGGCTCTGTGGTCCCAGGCAATCTGCCTTGTGTCCTCGCAGCTTTAGACTTTGAGGTGCAAGTCTTCCTCACCAGTTAGAAGAACCTGGCCAAGGGCTCACACACAGCATGCCCAGCCTGGCTTGCAGGTTCCTTGCTAGTTCTGGAAAGTGTCCCTTATCGGGGAGATCCTTGACTGGTGAGAACAGCCTTGGAAATAAAAAAGAGTGGGCAGGAGGCAGAACAGAATTTAATGGGTCATAAAAAGCCAATAGAGAAGATTTGGGAGGAAAGGATCAGTTGTGACCAAAGAATAACCTAGACGGTGATGTCAAAAATGTGGATCACAAAACCTATTTAATGAGACTCCCGGTGGGACCAGGAATCTGCCCAAAGGTGTCAAATGCAACACAAATCCCAAGGACCAAAACAAAAACCTGACTATTACATTTGCTCATCGGAAAATCCATGGAGCACCTTTGAGACCCAGTGGCCACTGGACTGGCAGACTGCAAGACTCTCCACTTGATCTTAGCCAAAAGGCCGAGAAGCGATGACTGCAAGACTCTCAAAGGCATTTCTTTTTTCCCTAATTTACAACCTCAGTTCCAGGCTGTTACTGACCACATGTGAGCTAAAATTTCTTCATAGATTGGGATAAAGCAAAGGAAGGCTGTTGGAAAACTGGTCCCTCAGACCCATTCTACCTTAGAAGGGTATCAGCCAGGAGGAGGTGGGGTGGGGAGAAGATTTGAAACAGACTCTGAATTATCTTCTAATTCTTGTTTACTTCCAGGTCCTCCTGGGGTCAGTTATAATATACTGCAATAAAGTTGAGTTTTTTAAAAAATCTGTAATTCAGACTCCATTTCCCCCACAGGCTGAATTAGTTAATAATAATTTACTTTTGAATCTCTTGAGGAAAAATGCTGTTTATTTTAAAAAGAGCTTGTCACCAGGTATAGCTTGAAGCCATTTTTAATTTAGACTTAAAAAAAGAAGAAGCTTATGTGGAGCATAGGTTGCACAGCCAACTTGGACCCTTCTCCCTTTCCTTTCTCTGTTGGCATCTCCTCGCCCATGTGTGTCCATTCAGGAAAACACTCCTAAGTCATATAGAGTCCAGTGCTGAGTCTGTCTCAGTCCCTGTTGAAGCTTGGCAGTCAGGAGACAGCAGTTCTGTGGGCCACCATCCCAGTTGGCATCTGCCTCTCTGCAGAGCTGACTATCCCAAAGTCTGAACTTGAGGGACGCAACAGGAAGCCCATCTGAGTGTAGGACTCAGCCTCTTTTGCTAATGAAACCCTGCTAGTAAGGAAATTCATATTTTTTTCCATTTACCTGACTCTTGTCACTAAGTTGCAGCTGATTCCAAGCACGGAGCAGAGGGGCTGACTTATTGTTGAGCACTCAGGGAACTGACAGTTGGGAGCCAGACGAGGATTTGTGTGGTGGGTCTGCTTTTTCTTTCCTTACTCCCTTGTTCTTGCCTGTCTTAACAGAGTCCCTGACCCATAGAAGGTGCTCATGAAGTATTTGTTAGATTAAGAGGGGAGTAAGGATGCTGGTGGGAAGACCTCTGCAGAAGTAGTCCAAGCGAAAGCAGGCAGTGAAACAGAGGGGGCAAGAAACTGAATGATACGGTGCTATTTACAGGTACTGTCAGGTGCAAAATGGCGTACACAGGGCTGTACATTGCAGCACCAATAATAACAGCAAAATGCCAAAAGCCATTTAACTAGGTTAGTTAAGTAAAATATGATGTATCTGTTCAGTGGAATACTCTGCAGCCACAGGAAAAAATACAGGAGCTTTTGGGTACCAATTTGAGAGGATCACCAAGATACATTAAGGACACTGCTTGTCCAGACCCAGAGTGGGCTCAGAGACAGAAGAGCAATGAAAGCGAACTTTAATTCATTCTTGCAGGCCTGGCATCTGCTCTGCTAGCAGGCACATCCAAGCTGCTGCAGGGAGCAGTGTAACGCCTAGCACCCAGGTCCCTTCTCCCAGTTTCCCACTGGCTGAGTACTGTGGGGCATACACATTCTGGTCACTGCCTAGACCTTGGGCCACTCCCTCTCCAAACATTTTGTGAGTTTAAAGGCAAATGATAAAACCACAGGTGGTAACTTGTTAACTGCCTGTACTTTTCCAGTCAGAGTTAGCATAGTGGAGCCAACTTTATTATCTCCCCATTCCCCCTTGGTTTAAGGATGGCTTTAGAGATGTCTGTCCACAGTCACGTCCACATGCAGGTAGGCAGTTTTGTCTGCTAGTAGTTTTCCAATCAGAGTTAAGGACTATTTAGAAAATGGGTAACTTTAGTTTCTGTTTCTTTCAGCTGTCAAATCTGTGAATTATGTAAGATGATGTCATTTACATCTAACTTACACATACTCTCCCATATACTTTAAGTCATTTTAAGATTACTCACACTACTTAATACAGTGTAAATGCTGTACACACAGTTGTTGTGCTGTGCTGTTTAGGGAATGGGAACAAGGAAAGAGAATCTGTACATGTTCAGTGATGATGCAATTTTTAAAAATACTTTCAACCCATTTTTTGTTGAATCAGCAGATGGGGAACCCCTGGATACAGAGAACCAACTGTAGTGTGCTACCATTTGTGCAACAAAAGGAGAAAGATGTGCATTTCTCTTTCCTTGCAAATGTATACAGCATCTCTCAGTGATAACAAGAGGCAGCAACCCAGGTTGCCAGGAGAGACAATGGGAGACTGTAAGGGTAGAAGAGGGGGAGGTTTCCCCCCTTGAAACCTTGTATACGCTTGAGTTTTCAAGCAAGTGAAATAATGAAATAAAGATGCATAGATTCAATCATAGTTTTCAAAGGACACTGTGGAGGGAGCCACAGCAGGGCCCGGTGACTGGTAGCTGTTGATATGAGAGAGAAGATTGGAGATGAGCCTGGACTTGAGAGACTGGGAAGAGGGCCACAGTGCTTTGCTAATGGCATCAGCAGTGAGTCTGATTTGGGGTGCATTATGTTTTGGAAGGTGCTATAGCATCCATGGAACTGTGTCTAGCAATTGAAAGTCTGAGTTTGCAAATGGGGAGAAAGATCCTAGGTGAAGGAGTCACTAGCGTTGAGATGATACACAAAGGCTCAGAAGCAGTGAGGTCTGCAGGGGAGGAAGGTGGACCCAACATCACTGTGCCTGTGAACTGAGCAGGAGTTGAGGATGGGCTGGTACCCTGAGGCACGGGAAGAAGACGCATCCACTGCTGCCCCATGGGACCTGAAAGCAGCTGGAAGATGGTCTGGCTCTCCGTGAGGACCCTGTGGCCCCTTTCTAGACACCCTCCTCACTGGTGAGGTCTGTGTCTCCTGCAGGAATATTGCCAAAAGCCATCATTTTCCCCCAAGGAGGTTACGGCATTACTGAGAATTGTGTTCCTTGGACTATTCAAGTCTTCAATTCTTTCAAATTTTATATTCCTTCAGGACCTGCAACCCATTTTTGGTGCTCACCTCAACTCAAAGTACCATGAGGACACGCTATAAATAGTGATTAGATAATGTTTTGCTTTTTAATCAGTAGTTTGAAGAAACAAAAGGCCATAGTTGAGCTGCCCTGCCCTAAATTCTCTTAACCAGCGCTGATCTTTCTAATTCCCGTTTTGGCCTTGGAAACAGGCTGCTTGTTCTCTTGTCCTCTCCCATAGTAATAAAGGCTCATAGTTTCAATTTTTCTGCCTCCTTAAATTGAGTTTATCCCTTAGTGTCTTTCCTTTTCTCAGCACCTTCATCACCTGGGTTTCATGATTTTTTTTTCTACCAGGGATCGAACTCTTGACCTCGTGCTTGCCAGGAAGGTGCTTATGCTGCTGTGCTAAATCTCCGGCCCCATGATTTCATTTTCTTGGGAGACTGTTTCCCAGTCAAAGCAACTCAGAGAGTAAACATTTTAACATATCTTTGAAAAACACAGTTTGACCTCAAAAGCAGCGCCGAGCTGCTGTCCTCCCTCTGCAGCCTGCCTGTGCCTGGAGGGGAGCTGAGTCGGGCTACACACAGTACCAGAGTCATTGCAGAAGTAGCCTGGACCTTCTGCCCCCTGGGTCACCTAAGGCATCATTCACATCACTTCTGTGACATTTATTTTTCTTTCTTTTTTTTTTACATTAATTTTTCTATTTGAGAGTAGATTTTTCACATGTTGGTGTTGGCTATAAAAGAATCTGAACATGGTACCCCCAAATATGCCACGTTGGCATAAGAATTACTTGGAACTGCAGGAAATTGAGAAAAGACAAGCAGGAAAGCTCTCTTTCCTCTGCCTAAAGTCAGGGCCTAAATTTCCCTTGGTGAGAGGACAGTACACGCTTCCCCTCCCCTGCACCAACACAATGACTCTTTTCACTGGCAGTGAGAAGGCACAGATAGATCCACATGAACAGACCTCACTGACTGGTCCTCATCTACCCTGGGCTCCCCCATGTTCTGCTTTCCATGGTTTATCATCCCAGAGCTCCAGATCCCTCGCTGTGTCCCAGGGCCTCTACACAGGTCATCATCCTATGTTAAAATGGTATATAGGCCCCAGTCTAATTATTTCTTTGGGTTTCCTTTCTTTTTTTGTAATGTCTCCCCCCGCCTGGCACCGTGCATGTAAAATTTAATGTAGGATTGTATACCCTTTCTCTCTTAAAAATCTATCTTTTATCAGTTTAAATTTGCAGGCTTCTGGTGTAGGATATAAGAGGATTAAAGAAAACATTTTTCCCTGACAGCTCTGTTCCCCAAAGGAGAACATTCTAGACTACAGCAAATTTTAGCTTTCTCCTAGTTTCCTACAAAGAGAGTTTTTCTGTACTGTCGATTCTCAGGTCTTGATGAGGGCTGCAGACGCACAGCTTCCATTGACTTCAGTATGTGCTGCTGTCAGACTGGGCACCATAAGCACTTCCTATGTCTCCTCTCCTTAAAGCCAGCAGGAAGGTGCTGCAGTTATCAGGTAGCCTTTATGCATATTATTTCTCTAAGCTTGTAGATATTAATTTGTCTAAGTTTTGGTTCAGAGTTCAATATTTCCTTTTCTTGTCTTTTTGTGGTACTAGGGATTGAACCCAAGGTTTTGCACCAAGCTACATTAACAGCCTTTTTTTTTTTTTTTTTTTTTAATTTTGAGACAGTCTCATTAAGTTGCCCAGGTCACCCTTGAACACATGGTGATCTTTCTGTCTCTTCTTCCATAGTGCTGGGACTACAACTGTTTGCCACTATACCCAACTAAAATTTAATAGTTGTAGTTGATTGACTCTCTAATCTTATAATGTCAGTCCCACTTAATTGTATTACCTGTTCACTGAACAACACTGATCTCTAGACGTAGGAAATGCCAGCTTTGTTAGGAACCGACAGCCAGTGAGCCATGTCACAGTTTGTTCTTTGTGACAGCTCCCACAGCACTTTCTTTGTTCATTCATATTTCCATCATTATATTAACCTCCGAAATAAATTTTTAAAATTAACCTCAGGTAACATTTACAGTATTTCTATGTCTGAGTCAAAAATAAATTTCATGGATAAGCTGTGTAATGCATGTGAGCCCAGGGATTGTCGCTCCAGGCCCGGTACTGGAGGCAGTTATGAAATGATGTGTTTACTCTGTCCCTTCCTTAGGAACTTAACCAGTACAGTTGCCCCCCACATTAGCTCCTGTAAAGAAGAAAAAAGCCTAGAGAACAGGACCACTTTCAGACTTTTGAAAGTTTCCTGCAGAAGAGATCTTAGTATACTATATATGCCCTCAAAGCACTGGCTGGCTGGCTTTCACTCATTCCTTTGCCCATCACTCAGCAAAACCCTGCTAAGAGCGAATTCTGTACCTGCTATTATGTTGGGTGCTCAGGATGCAGCCTTGAGCAGAAGCCATAGAGAAACTCCCATTGTGACATTTAAATTCCGGTGGGGAGACAGATATTGATCAAATACTGCCTTTGCAACTCGCAGCCTGGTAAGAAGGGGTCAGGAAGACGAAGTTTGGAGAGAACACTCGAGGTCCTAAGCAGCTCACAAGTGGAAGGAAAAGCAGGGAAGGAAGAAAGGCAGGCAGCGTGGCTGGAGGGCTAGAAGAGAGTGGGGAGCCTGCCAGACTAGACAGGTGGCCGGGGGTGTATAAGCGATGGAGAAGAAGTTAAGGAAAAACAAGGATATAGATGCAGGGCCAGCTGGTGGGAATTAAACTGCGATGGATTTCAACTTGATATAGGGAAAAAAAAAAAACCAGTGTAATAGGAAGTGTGGAGAACTGGAGGCGTGGGGCATTGTTTCTCCTCACTAGTGGTGGTGAGGAGAGGCTGGCAAGACACCTTTCAGGTACCTGGCTGCCCAGCCACAGGTAACAAGTTGGACACCAGATGGTCCTTAAGTGTCTGAGCCTGGAAGTCTCCGGAAGTCTCTTCCTACTCAGTGAAGGAAGCAAAGATGAGAGAGAGGTTCCCTGGGGTTTTGTAGAGGAAATGCTTTTCACTGGCACCCAGTGGGTGAGAAAAGAGTATGTCAGTGTTTCTCAGCCTGGATATAACAGCCTTGCTGATAGAATGTATTTTGGCTAAAAATGCAGATACATAGAGCCTCTCCTGAGGGTGTGGATTGAGGAGGTCTGTAGTGGGAACCAAGCATTTACATATTTGGATTAAAAATTATAAAGCAAACTTTAAAACTTTTGCAGGGAACAAGAGACAATGACATCATGGTGGTGAAGGATTTCTTAAATCAAGTAAACAAAGACAATGAAGGAAAGGCTACAAAACATCTACATTATTGTACCTACATGAGAATTTTAAAATGTCTTCAGAATCAAAGATACTAGGAACAAAGGAAAAGCAGAGTCTGGAAGACAGCATCTGTAATTTATTAACCAAACAAGGATTGGTACTCAGAATATATAAATCCCAAACATCAGTTAGAAAAAGACCAACAACAAACACAAGGGGTGGGAAAAAGATATGAAATAGGCAGAGCCTAGAAAAGGTAGCCCAGATGGCAAGGAAATGAAGAGATATTCCTTGACAACTTAAACCATACCACAGTGAGACAACACTGCGAGTCCTTTACAATGGCAAAACTAATGTTTGATAATAACAAGTGTTGGCTAGGATACGGAGCATCATGAACTCATGAACTGGTTGTAGGCAAGCAAATTGATAGAAAAATAATGAACATTTTGTGGCCCCTATGGTTCCATTCTTGGGTATGTAATGGAGTGATATAGTTGCATTCGTATTCAAGGGGATATTTAAAAGAATGTTTATTATAGCATTTTTTTAAAAGAAATTGGAAAACAAACATGTCTACAAGAAACAGTGGGATGTTGCTACAGCAGGATACTATATGGAGAGTTAATGCTGTCCACATCACAAAAGCATATTGCTCAACCCAAAAAATTAGTGCTGAAAGATATGGCTAGTATGATACTCACTAGTATGAAAATGTCAAACATGCTGAACAATGTAGGATGTTTGTGAATAAGTACATAGGTAGTAGAAATATAAAAACATTAGCCCAGTTAGTGACTGTGTCAGAGAAAGGGGAGATGCAAATGGGGTGAGGGAGAGGTGCACAAAGATTCGGGTGTCCTCGAGCTGGGCCTGCTGGTGCGTATCACTTAGGAGGCCAAGGAGGGAGGACTGTGAGTTCAAGGTCAGCCTGAGCTGTTTAACAGGACTCTGTCTTTCAAAAGGAGGAGGAGGAAGAGGAATCATCACATGTATCTGTGATGCTCATTACTTGATTCTTTATGCTTTATCTTGAAATATTTCATAATAAAACAAATCAGAAGGGAAAATCCAGGTGATTCTGATCCAGAGCTAAGTTTGAGAACCAAGGTCTAGAATCGGTGCTTCTCAGATTTCAGTGCACGTATGTGTCCCTGGGAGATCCTGCTAGAACGCTGATTCTGTTTCCTCAGGCCCAGCATGGTCACGAGATCCCATATTTGTAACCAGCTCAGGGTAGCAAAGGGTCAGAAAGACCTTGGTGCCCTCTACAACCCTGGCCCCCTAGGAACCGTAGAGAAATCCTGCTCTGGATAGCATGTGTCCCTCAGGGTCTGGCACTGTTAGGAGCAGATCTTGTGGCTCCCAAGAGGGAAACAGATCCTGGAGAGACAGACTTGGAGAGTGTTCCCCACAGACGCAGGCCTGCAGGTGGTTAGAGCAGGTGTGCAACAACATATGGTGACTGCTGAGCTTTCCCTTACGCTGTGTTTCTGCTTAGCACTTTTCGGTCACGTGTTTATGGATCATGTGGAGCAGGGTTTCCCGAACCAAGCCATTCTCTGACCTCCGTCTTAAGCTTACAGCAAAGACACCGGCATCACTAAAGCGTTGGCAAGGAGAAGCAGGTGTGAAGACAGTTCACTCTGAGGAGTCGTCTTCTAGGCTGCACCTCCCAGGTGTCCAGGTGGGGTCTGCAGCCCGGAAGAGCATGGCAGACCCCCACTCCAGGCCTTGTGTGTGCCTGGGGGCTGTTTCACATCTTACCAGGTTTGCTACTGACAAGCACACTTCGAGGGCACAACATTTTTGTTCCTGGGAAGTCCCGGGGACATTGGATTTTTCATTTCCACTGCATTGTTAGCTCAGTGAGAGCAGGGACCATGCATCATCAGGTTTAGCTCCTTCCATAGTACCTGGCACCTTGTAGGTGCTTAGTAACTGTGTATTGAGTAAAATAATTTCAACTCCGACAATTCGTTTTTGTTTTGAGAGCAGGGTCTTGCTGTGTTTCTCAGGCTGGTCTCAAACTCTTGGGCTCAAGCAGTCGTACCTCCCTCAGCTTCCCAAGTGGCTGGGATGGTAGGCACACACTGCCATGTCCATTTGTTGTCGTGCTTGTTTGTGTTTTGTGGCACTAGAGATAGAACTCAGGGCTTTCACACTGAGCCACATCCCCAGCCTATTTTATTTAATTTTAATTTTATTTTATTTCAGACAAGGTCTTACTAAGTTGCCCAGGTTAGGCTCAAACTTCCAGTTCTCCTACCTCAGCCTCCCAGAATGCTGGGATTAAAGGAGTGAGCCACCACTCCCAACTACCATGTGCCATGTCCTTTTAAAACGTAAACTTTAAAAAAAAATTATGAATTTGTATGCTGTTACAAGAAGTGACATAGAAAGAGCCCATGTACCCTTGGGGTTCCCCAGTGCTGACATCTTTTATAACTGTAGGCCAGGTCACAGCTGGGAAATTGACACTGATACAGTCCCCTATTCTTAGGCTTTCCCCCGTTTCATATATAATTTGATCGCATGTGTAGACTACTGTATCCACCACCAACAGACAAGAAACAGACCCATTCCATAACTTTAACACTTACCCTATTCCCCTGTTTTAGTTACACCCAGCTCCTCTTTCCCTCTGCCATTTCATCATCCCAAGAATGTTAAATAACTGCAGTCTTACAGTAGGTAACATTTGGGGTCTAACATCTTTCCACTCAGCATGGTTACTTGGAGATTCATCCAAGTTGTTGTGTCTAACAGTTGTTAGTTCTTTTTAATACTGAGTAATATTTCATGGTGTGGACCTACTACAACTGGCTTAACACATTCCTACCAGCTTGAATCCCTGACAGCGAGACATACAAATTATGGCCGTATTGTGAAAGTGTTGATTTTTGCCCCAGGAAGAACATGCAGTTTGTTTCCAGTTTGGGACTATTATGATTAAATCGCCCATGAACATGTCTATATAGGTTTTAGTGAGCATAATGTCCTTGTTTCTTTGGAATAAATGCTCAAGGGTACAGTTGTGGGTCCTGTAGTAGCTGCATATTTCATTTTATAAGAAACTGCCATTTCTATATCCTTGTATAACGTATGGCTGTCTAGTTTCTCCACATCCTCTCTGGGATTTGGTGTGATCACTTCTTTTCATTTTAGAGATACATTTTAAAGACATTGGCAGAGATCATTAGGAAAGGGAACCTTGCAGGCAGTTATCATAAGACTATTAACACATTCACAGTGGGGCCATTTTAATTCATGTCTTGCTGCCAAGTGGTTCTAAACCACCGGTGGTTCATGCGTGTCTGTCCCATCAGGTGGCACAAGACAGTCCCATCAGATGTTACAACCCTGCGGGAATGTGTTAATACTGCAAAAACCTGGACGGACACACATGTCTTCCCAGAAACTTAGAAGGTAATTAAATAATGGTAAAGTAACACCCAATGTACCTGATAGTGCATCTGAGACTGTAAAACAGAAAGGAGAGAAGGCAGAGAGGAGAAAGGGGCAGAAACCCACCAGTGTTTAAGTAGAAAAAAGCAGAGGGAAAAATTTCTTCACAATTAATTTATTCAACAAATATGTATTGAGCAGCCTTCTATGACAGTCACTCTGTAAGATGTGATGGGGCATGGTGATAGCCAAGATGAAGAAGGTTCCTAGCAGAGTAAGCGGCGTTTATTTAGTGGCTTCCCTGTGCTGGATGTTGTGTTACTTATGAGCTCTTTTAATCCTCCCACAGAGGTAGATGTGGTTTGACTCCGTGTTCTAGGTGAGGACACAAGCTCAGGGTAGAAAAGTAACTTGCCTGAGAGGTCACAGAGGTAGCAAGTTACGGGGAGCTGTCTGGCCGTCTTGTAGTTGGTGCTTCTTGCTAAGGAGGGTGAACTGAAGATCCTGGAACAGGGGCATGTGGCACCTTACCCCCAGAAGCACAGGAGAGCAACAGGGAGCTATCTGGAGAATTCTAATAAGCCAAGACCTCTGATATCCTGGACTCTTTCACTGTAGAAATCTTCTTGCTTACTTCCTACTTCCTGCTGTCTTCAGAAGAGGACCAGATTTTTCCATTTCATCATTAGAAACTAACATATGACTGCATCACATGTCTTCTAAAGGACTGACACCTAGTTGCTTATCTGCTGTCAGCTATTCTGTACCTGTAGTTACAAGGCCCCAGGCTCCCTCCAAGCCTACATCTGTAGTCTGGTCCAGTTAGAAAACTTCTCTGGCCCTCAGTCGGGGATCCCTTCCGTCTGTCTCCTGCTGTCTGCTTGTGGGGGCCTGAGGCACTAGAGCTGCTGACGTTGGCCTCTCCTATTGGTAGACTGCAAAAAAAACCTGCCTGTTGCTTCTCATAGATTCTTCCCACTTATCAGGAGTCTTCTTGTCACTGTCACCTGTAACTCTTTCATGAAGGTTAAAGGCCACTGAATCCTGGCTGGTTAGGGCCTGGCCAGTTGAGTAGGGCCTCTTCCTTGGGGTTACCTGACTTCCTGGTTTTCCTTATTCAATTTCAGCGGCTCTTAGCTCTTTGGAGGGGCTTTACTCTGCTTTCCAGGAACCTGACTTTGATCATGGCAGCTTGTCTAGCCTCCTTATAAAGCTAGAAATCTTTGTTCCCACCCCTGGCCATATGTGACGATTTAGCGTGGAGGTCCTCCACTCTTCAAGCTTGCAGAGCACGATCCAGCATCCTCACACATTAATTTGCTAAAGCAGAAGGGTTTCTATTTAGAGCCTGCAGCACTCTGCATGCAGGGAGCTGGAAGCTCCCTATTCCTCTGCACCTGCATGGGTTGGCAGCACACTCCAGCCAGGTTTCACATGTCTTCCCCTGTCATGGCAAGAGAGGACCCAAGCCTTTTCTAAGTGAGGGCTCCCTGCTGGACCAACACTTCTAGAGAGATGTGGAGTGGAACATGGGGTGCACTTTCTTGACCCTGTCCTGAGAAGCCTGATTGGCTTTGGGTCTCCTTTACTGCTGCAGGAGGGAAAAAGGCATTTAAAACTCTTTTTTAAAAATAGTAATCATTGATGTTCAACTCCCCATCTCAGTCTCTCTGAAAAGCCCTGAAAGAAGTTCATATTAACAATAAAATCATTAATAGTATTAGCTAACATGTAGAATGGTTTCCATGTAGTACATGTTCCATGTAGTACATGATTCGCTTGCTTCTTCTTTTTTACTGTTTATAGCCCCGTGACTGAGGTGGCATTTACAACCACAGTTTAGAGATGAGGGAACTAATAATTCCCAGAAAGACCAAGCGGTGCGCAGACAAATGGCATTGCATCTCCTCGATTGCTAGAGACCTTGATTTGCCTTGTCCTTCCTTGAAAAGTGCTGCAGAATGATTAACAGGTTTCCCGGGGATTCCTGGGGCATCTGGAAGAACAGTATTTTTCTAAGCATTGCCCATGGAACACCTGCAGCAGAATTCTTCGGACTACTTGTTAGAATTGCAGATGTCCTGAACACAACCTCTGGGAATAGGGCCAGGGAATCTGCATTTTACCAGACTCTCTAAGGGAATCTGCTGGACTCCAGAGTCTGAGAAACACTGCAGCCAAGCATTTTCCCCAAGAGTCGTGAGACTGTGCTGCAGGGGTGACAGTTTTTTTTTTTCTATAAAAGACCAGTTAGTAAACAGCTCAAGCTTTGTGGACCACGTAGTTTCTATAGAAGCTGTTCAAATCCACTATTGTAATACTAAAGCAGCCATGGACAGTCTGTAACCAGTGGGCGTGACTGTTCCAATAAAACTTTGCTTTCAAAACCAGGCAGTAGATTGAATTGGGCCACAGTTTGTGAACCTCTAACATAGTCCATCCTGGCCACCAGCCCTCTGATAGATGCTTTCACTGTCCTCTGTTGCATACAGAGAGCTATATCAATGAAGATGAAATTGCTTGTGGTACTAAATAAACCCTGAATCTTAGTGACACAGGCTAAGAAGTCATTTCTCATGTTTAGCATGGCCCAGTGAGAGCAGTCCTACTTGGAATCTTCCATGTGATCATTTAAGGCCAAGGCACCTTCATCTTGTGGTTTTATCTTTCATGGTGCACAGAGGCCTGCCCATTCAGCTAGCAGGTGAAGAAAGAGCACAGATTATTCATGGGAAGTTGTCACGGGCTGGTGCTGGAAGAGGTACCCATCACCCCCACCCTCATCTCATTGGCCGGAACTCTTCTTGTTTGGAATCCAGAATGAAGTGATTTCTAAGCCCCAGAGGGCCTGTGCTTGTAGTTCCGCAGCAGGCTCAAGAGAAAGGAATCGGTTCTAAAAACATGCTCATAGCAGTGCTTGCCTTGTGGGCCAGGGCTGTCTAGACCAAGGGACTAAAAACCAGTGCCCATCAGGGAAAAGGGCAGTGGACTGCCTCCTTTAGTGCTTACAAGGGATGCTGTCGGGTGTTAGCTAGTGCACGTACAGATACCTCCCTTAGTGCCACAGCCAGTGACTAAATGGTCATCGTGTGCCAGGCAGTGGCCCAGCCTGACAGGAGAACCAAGCTCCTTGTGGAGATCTTGGTGGTCTTTTTCAGGGAGAGAGAGCTGTGTAACTGTCCTGAGAGTATGCCGCAGCCCTTAGAAATGGCACCGTATAGTCCACCCTGGTTCCCCACCCTGAGCAAGCTCGCTGTCTGCAGTGCAGTGAGTAAAATGTAACAGGAAGTGGGGCAAATAAAGACGTCTCTTTACTGTTCCCTCGGTTGTTTTTATAGGATGTTGTTTTCCCTCTGAGAGGCATCTCGAGGGATGCAGAGTTGTCATCTTTTTGTTTGGCTCTGGCTTTGGCAGAGTTAGGGAGCTGCTACGTGTCTGGGAAGCCCTTGGTGGTGCTGAGGGCAGTGCAGGGAGGTATCAGAGCCCTGTTTCCCCAGTCTTCGAAGTGATCAGCCATTCACGCTAGGGCTGCTGCTGCCACCCTTGATTTCATCATGGGCCGGCTGAGACTGCAGCAGTGGGTTGAGGTTGGAGCAGACAGCGTCTGCTCTGTGCCTGATCTTGTCCAAGTGCCTGGACACTGGAGCCTGTGGTCTCTTGGTAACCAAGCTGTGAGGAAAAGATCTTGGAACCTTTGTGTGGAGCAATTGCAGCATCTCCAGGAGGCCTTTCAACCCAGACTAAGGGCACAGGCAGAGAGGCCAGATTTAACAGACTGGAATAGACCACGGAGAAAAGTTTTTATCTTCTTCCAAAGACCTTTATCGTCAGTAGAAGCAGAAAAGTAGCCAGGGTAACATCTTTCGGCGCTCCTTTCAAACTGCCTCCTTTGATTTGTTATACATTTTCAGCTAAGGGACTAAGGCCCACAAAAGGTTAAATTTCTCATATAAGATTAATGCAGCCATTTCTGTGGAATGGTGGAGGCAGAATAACATTAGACTTTCTAATCTCATTTCTCTCGTGCTGTCTTTGTTGGAGCCTATCAAGCAGTGTCCTGGCAGACAGTCAGTTCCGTGGATGCTAAACATCAGAGTCAGTCTCTTACTGAATGTGCCAAGAGTGCTGTAATTTAGAAAATGTAGCCTAC
The DNA here is from genome assembly GCA_004027295.1 of Dolichotis patagonum. Taxonomy (NCBI): domain Eukaryota; kingdom Metazoa; phylum Chordata; class Mammalia; order Rodentia; family Caviidae; genus Dolichotis; species Dolichotis patagonum. The sequence continues at coordinate 80,008 of PVJX010002663.1, forward strand.
CTTGTAAGGAAGGATGAAAAGGTATTGAGTGCACCTTTCTTTGCATGTGATATTACAAATACTTTGAATCTGTTAAAGATGTAATTCCTCGATGGTTTATTTTCTGTTTTATTAGAGTTGTTTGCATGACATATTACCACCAAACTTACTAAAACTGTTTGTATTTTTTGGATCTCCGTTGGTTTCATGAGTACTGTTTGGGGTCCTAACTATGCTAACCAGCCAATAAGCTATGTGCCTTTTGAGAGTGTAACTGTACATTCACCATGCAGATGCAGTAACAGTTTCATCTTTGTATTAATTGCCCTTCAGCATGCATGTGAGTTGCCTTATCTGATCTAAGCCGTGTTGGTGGGGAGGGGAGAGAAGCGAGGGAAGTATTAGCTGCTGCCGCATTAAAAACTAAATATGCGCAGATGTTCAGTTTTTAAATTTTCTGTTAGTTCTGAGCTTTTTTCAAATTGCCATATAAAAATCTTAAAGGGGGAGGGGGCAGATGAGTGGAGCCTATAGGGATTTTGAATTGTTTTTTATTTCAGCTTAAAATATCACATTAAATAATGCTGGTTATTTTTATGTTGCATATTTGGGACAAAGAGACTCTCTTAAATGAAAGTTAATTGCAAGATCTGGTTCAGCAGCTTTGTGCCTTGCTTCAAGTTACTACTGCAGGGCTTTCTGTCTCCTCTGGTAATACAGAAATGAAATTATAAACCACCAGTAGCTTTGGAAATTTCAATCGATTCTAAATTATTAAATACTTAATTCAGTCATTGCCTATACTTCCAGGGATGACTCGGGCATTTTTCTTTTTACTAAGGGCTTCATGAAAGCCAGGCTCTGCAATGGCTGCTGGGGACCGAGTCTGTTGCGAGGAGGCTCCCCTGTAGTGAGGAACCCGGGCACTGCAAGCCTCCGTTCCATAGCAGCCCTTTTGCAAATGGTAGTCGATTTTTGCAGAAGGTTTGTGGCCAGCTCGCTATGTATAATACTGATGAAGCATTTTTGTTCCAGCTCTGTCTCGGAAGACCTAGGCTGTAGACGTGGGGATTTCAGTAGGAAACATTATGGATCTGTGGAGCTGGTAAGTTTATGCTGTCTGTTCAGTGGTGGTTACATTGATTTACATGTAGAGATGCTTGCCACACTCAGCAGACCTTTTGTTGTATGTTTACCATTAGACCATGTGAGTACAGTGCAAGGATTGGATTGGCATAAATACCTATTTAAGGCTGTGATAATATGCTCATCTTTATTTGTTTTTATTGCTATGTACTTTTAATCTTGTGTCTTCCAGTTTGTTGAAAACATGTTGTGGCTTGATATTTTTGTCTGTTGATGGTATTTAAATAAAATAATTTGTGAATTAAGAAAGGTAGCATTTTTGCTTTTATATTATTTTGTTCCTAAAAGTTTATAGATCTAGTTTTGAAGGTTTGAATATGATTGTATTCTGATTTTCTGTACCTTTGCCTTCTGGGTGTGTAACAGGAGTTAGAATATTTATGAGCTCTTCCTTTCCTCTTAAAAACATATTGGACTAGATAAATGACTGTAATAGATGGTAAATATCTGGGACAAAAACATCTACATTTTCCTAATGAGAGACATTGGAGTGTGTTGTATAATTTTTTTTAAAGTATGTTTTCATTTTTAAAAGAGATATAAGAAAAGCATGCGTAATAGTCTCAGGATTTTTTTAAAGACAGAATTGTGATTTTTTTTTTCCCCCTTCAATTGCATGGAAACTTGAACAAATTTGAGGAAAATGTACAAATAAATAAATTCTATTGTTTTTTTGTTCATCACTATTAAGAACATTACTGTTTTTGTCTGTTTATAAAAACAGATTGCTTATATCCATTAATATAGTACTTAGTTATTCCTTCATTAATAAAAGCAGCATTCTTATAGGGTTTAAGTAGTGAAAAAATTTTTACTGGAGTTGTGTATCAGTAAGGTTCTACTTGAATTGAAGCATGTATTACAGGCTTGACCGTGTACCTGGCCCGGGACTGAGTATTCTTGAATATATATATTTTAAAAAATGATTTGTTTCTTGTTCTTAAGGAGTTCATTGCCCTCCAGCTGGGCAGATGAGATACATAAAATATCTAAAGAATGAATTTAGCCATGTGAAAGACACATTGATTGCCTCAGTCACTGCCTGTTTTGTGGTCACTGGTGACACCATGCCAGCTAGACCACTGTTTCTGCTCGAGGAATATATGCATAGCAGTTATGCAGAGTTGGGACTGGTAAACAGAGTGAGAGTCACAAATAGAGGACACCAGGAGCTGAGAGGAAGGAGGCAGAGCCCTGTTCTAGCCTGGGATCTTGGGAGGTGGCAGGGAGGCCCTATGGAAGGCTGTAGGATGTGGGGGGTGGCAGAGAGTGGACCCTAGATAAGAGCAGACAGCAGGATTCTCCACAGGTGTTCTGGACAGTGAGCAAATGGCCCTGCCAAGCAGCATGGGTGAGGCTTCAGAGCTCATGGTCATACAGTAAGCAGGCCCTGGAATTGGACAAGCCTGGGTGCACATTCTCCACTGCTTGCCTCTGTGACCAATCATGTTACCCTCCTTCTCGGGACCCCCAGAGAACCTAAGAACTTGTGTTCTGAGGTCATCGTTCATCTTTTACTAGCTATAGAATTTTGGACTTCCAGCCTCTGTTTTCTCCTCCATAAAATAGACATATTAGTTTTTCTTCCTTGAAGGGTTGGTATAAGGGCTTAAAGAGCTGATTCCCATAAAGCACTTAGCACATAAGCACAGCTCACTTTAAGTGGCTATAGTAGGAAAGATGAGACTCGGTAACAAAGGTAGAACTTTCAAGTGAAGACTTTGGGCTTGGTCTAATAAGTAATACAGAAACCTTGTGAACCATGACAATTATGTTTGGGGAAATAACTTGATAGACCTGTGGGAACTATAGAGTGGTAGAAGGGTACTTGAGAGCAGGCACCAGAGTCACCTGGAAGGCTTAGAGATTGCGGAGTACAGAGTGCTGGGCTCCAGACTGACCTTCAGATTCGCTAGGTCTTGGGCTGATCCACAGTCTGAATTTCTCCCAAGCCCCAGATTAGTGTCATAGCTGTCCCAGAAGCACACTGGAGGAGCCCCTGCCTTGAAGAATCTCAGACCAGCCACCAGTTATCCCTGCCCCATGAAAGAGCTCATTGACAAAAGTTCTTCAGTGCCTCTGACTAAGGTCTTCCTTCAGAGCAACGATTGTGTGTATATTGATAGCTGACCTTCAAAGATATTAGAAAATAAATTTTAAATATATGTATGTTTAAATTCTGTGAGTAATCTCACCCTCCTTGCAACTGTTCTCATCTCCTTTGGGTACCTTCCAGTCTTTACAGCTACAACTTTAGTTTTTATGTGATTGTGATGAAATTATATATTTTATTTTGCATTCCTCTTTTTTTACTTAACTGTTTTATGAATGTCTTCTTCTCATATTGTCTTCAGTTTCCATTTTAAGATGTGCAAGATAGCCAAACTTGGTGATAAGTATGTGTGTCACAGTTTTCTTCCTTTTGTAAAATTAGATTGTTTCTGGTGTTCCCATGTTAGCAATGACATGTGCAGTGGTGGTTGGTATGATTGAGAAAAATGAAATGAATAGAGTACCTGTTTCTTTTGAAATTCTAACTCTGTGTTTAAAAGGCAGGTGATGTTTTCATAGTACAGTGTTCTCTGGCATCTGGGGGATTGATTTTAGGGCCTCTTTGTATCCTTGGATACTCAAGACCCCTATGTAAAACGGTATATTTGCATATAATTTATGTCTTCTGTATCTTTTAAGCCATCTCTGGATTACTTACAATATCTAATACAATGTAAATACTGTACAGCCAGTTGTTCTACTGTATTACTAGGAAATAACAAGAAATCAGTCTGTACCTGTTCAGCACAGATGCAGTTTTCCCCCAAATATTTTCCATGTACAGTTGGCTGAATCTCTGATGTGGAACCCTGGACAGGAAGAACCAACTGTTTTATTAAATTAAAAATCCTTGTATGTGCTCTGGTGTTGTCACCGAGAACATGGTAAGTGTCGGGCATCCTGGAGCTCAGACTTCGTTGAAGAGTATCCAGGATTATATAAAGTTGCATTTGTAACATGAACTTTGACTTTGAGGAAAGTAAGTGTAAGTCATTGTGAAAAACTAAGCTTGGCTGTTCAAGTTAGTAATGAGGGCAGATTTAGGACTTAATTCCCTAAGCGCCAGTTGGGTATAAACTTCGTAAGAACCTGGAAGCACACATCTCTGAAGACTCATCAGAGAAGTTTTATTTTGTTTCATTTTTTTTTTAGAACTTGGGATTAAGCCCAGGACCTTCACACTGAGCTACATCCTCAGCCCTTTTCTAATTTTTTATGTGAGACGGGGTCTTGCTAAGTTGCTAAATTGCCATGGCCAGGCTCAAACTTGCGACCCTCCTGCCTCAGCCTCCCAGAGTGCTGGGATTACAGGTGTGCACCATCATGGCTGGCTTTGCAGGAAAGTTTCTTAGCCATCATTCAACAGATAATTTTTGAAGACCCACATATGGCAGGTGCAGTACCCTGCTAGGCACTGAGAGGGCAGGGGAAACCCAGCCAGTTTTTCTCCTTTCACGGAGCTGTAGTCTGGCTTTGGGAATGGACTGCCTCCAGCTGTGTGTCCCCAGGCGTGCCTCACATGGCCTTCAGCTGTGCTCCCTGCCTTAATCTGAGTTTTTTCCCTGCAGGCCTGCTACATTCAGTCCAGTGTGAATGTAAAGTAGTCCATCGCAAGGCTCTGGCTGAGCCCGCAGGCTTGAAGTGCAGAGTGCATGGCAGGCTGGTGTCACTGGAGAGCGCTCTGGCCCGTGTGAGCACTCATCTTTCCTTCCTCCAGTCTGCGCTGTCCTTCTCTGCAGTCCACCTCCCTGATGGCAGAGTACCTCCCTCCGGTCGCTTTTCCCCAGCAGCCAGCGTGGCGGGGTCTTTTAACTCTGCCTTTGTAGTGGTTGGGTATAAAATGTACCATTTTAACCATTTTAAGTATGTAATTCAGGGACATTCAGTATACATCCAGTGTTAGGCAACCATCATGGCTGCCCCTGTAAAGAACATTTCCATCATCCCACACTGACACTGTGTCCCTATTAAATACTAACTCCCCATTCTTCCCTGTAGCCATCCCTTGGTAACCCCTATTCCACCCATTGCACTGTCACAGGAGTGGGATCCTGTCCTGTTTCTCCTGGCATAGTTCATGTGTCATGTGTTCAAGGCTGATCAGAATTTCTTCATGGCTGAATTGCATAGCACATTTCATGTATTCATTCATCTGTTGGTAGTCCTGGGGTTTTTCTACCTTTTAGCTACTATGATTAATGCTGCTGTACACACTGGTGTACAGATACCAGTTAGAGGTTCTGCTTTCAGCTTGTTGGACACATTGACTAGGAGTTGAATTTGTGTGATTGTATGGTAATTGTGTGTTTTATCTTTTTGAGGAACTACTAATCAGATTTCCACAGCAGCTCTGGCACAGTAATGTTCCACTAGGAATACCCAAGAGTTTTAGTTTGTGCACACACTCTTGCCAACACTGGTTTCCCATTTTTAAGAGTAATAGTCACAGTAATCAGTGTGAAGGGACATCTCATTATGGTTTTGATTTGCATTTCCCCAAGGACGAGTGATGTTAAGCATATTTTTGTGTTCTTATCAGCCATCTATCCTCTTTGGAGAAATGATTATTCCTTCCTTTGCCAATGTTTAAATGGAATTCTTTACTTTTTTGCTATCAACTTGTTAGAGCTCTTTATGTATTTAGGATACTAGTCCTTATCAGATACACGATTTGCATATATTTTCTCCCATTTCCTCATGTTATATTGAAGAAATCAGTAGTTGGGCTTAGTGGTACATGTCTGCAATCCCAGCACTCTGGGAGACTGAGGCAGGAAGATTTCAAGCTGGATGGAGTCCAGCCTGGGCAATTTAACAACTTAGTGAGACCCTGTTTCAAAAATTTTGAAGAATAATAATAAACTAGTGAAAATCAAGTAGTCATATATGCAAGGACTAATTTCTAGGCTTTCTTGTCTGTCTCATTGGTATATATATGTCCTAAGACAGAATGATGTTTTAAAATGTTGACAACACAATGTCTTTTCTTTTTTGAAACCCTTGCTTGATTGTCCCTTGTAGTTCCAGGTCAGACCACTTACCAGGCTCTCTAAGAACCTACATGATCCCTACTCTGCTGCCCTCTTCCTCCTCTCTTGCCAGTCCCCAGCTGTGCTAAAACTTCTGGTCTGACTGGTCTCGAGGACACACTGGATTCCTCCCTGCTCCAGGACTCCTGCACCTGCTACTGGTCCTTAGTGCAGGAATGAACCTCCAGTGTATCTTGTGACTTTAGTGTCACCAACTCAGAGAGACCTCCCCTGCCACTATCTTAACTCAGCATCCTGTTTATGTTCTTAACAGTGCTCATCACAATCTGTATTTATCTCATTTACTTATTTATTTGTTTACCTATTACTCTCTGATCCACAAGAAGTGAGGATGGAATCTATCTCTGTTGTGTTCATTGCATTTCTAGAACCTGGCATAGGACCTGGTACAGACTAAATTCTAATACATTTTTTATTGCTAAACTGATTTCCAGCTCCCTAATCTCCATGGTTTACATGTGTTGCAGCTCCATTTCCCAACATAGTCTCTTCATTTCTTGAATCCTACTTTCAAATTCCAAGCAGAATATTACAGATTATTGATTTCTTTTGGTGTAGGTCACCTAAAGCAGAACATTGTTTGACTCAAAACAATGGTACTCAGGATGGGGTGATTATTCAGTATCAACATGGCCTCCTAGAACCACCAGCTCAACAAAATTTGACGGTAGAACAGATTCTTTCTGAAGGGAAGGGAGACAGAAGTCAGTGTTAAAGAAAAGTGGGGCTGAAACCTGCAAATGTGTCTCTAATGGTTCACCATTCCCTTGTGTGGTAGATGATTTAAAAGCACCTTGTGCAGATTTCTTTCTCTGCTGGTGAAATCTCATGCCTGTTACTTTAATTAGCCCCATATATGTATAAAGATACAGATTTATGAATTCCCTAAACATAGAAATCATGGCTATTTACCAGTTTATCCCTAGTATCAAGAACAGTGCTGAGCATTAGTAAATATTGATTGAATGAATGAATGAATGATCCAGTTTGGTTGACACTGAAGAGTAACTTGGCCCATGAGAAATACAGAAATGAAAGAAAAACACTAACCTTGACCCTTCCCTGAACATAGTTCTGCTCATTAGTTTGCAATGTGTTCCACCTAAAACGCATGCCATTTTTTCTTCCTGATACATTACCAGTTCCGTCTCTCAGGGAAGAATTTCAAGCAAGGCACAGCTGTTACACCATCAACCATTCTTCACGACTTTATATCAGAATCTGTCAGGAAAGGCATCAAATTGTAGCTTTTATTGATCTTTTCTTGGCCTTCAACTCAATGGATGGAAAACTGATATGGTATAAATGATAAATGATACAGGCACAATACCGACCTCTCCCTTGCCCAGCCTGGCTGCTGGTTCTCATGCACCCCACCTCTTAATACTTCCGGGAATTCACCATCTGTGGAAGATTTCAGATAGGGATAGAGCTGGGTAGAATTATTGTCCATTCCTTTTTGAACCTGCATCGGAATGACTCAAACTTGCACTTGGATAAGCTGTGTGTGTGCACCCCTGCTGTATAGGAAAGACCAAGATCAATGCTTCCCTATGTGGGCAGCAGGATTTTGTTGTTAGGAACTCACAATGGCCTCCAAGTGTGTCTGGCTTTCGCACTATCTAATAGCTACAAAAGAGCAGCTGATGCTGAGCTTGCTTGGCATCTGCAGATTTCAATATTTGCATATTTAAAGATTTTCAAAAGTTTTACATGTAGTAATTTGTTGTTTGAGGGTATTTTGGTTTGGGGTTTTTTTTTTTTTTTTGAAACAATATCTTACTCTATGTAGTTCAAGCTGGCCTTGAACTTGCTGTGTAGCCCAGGCTGGCTTTGAACTCAAAGCGATCCTTGTACCTCAGCCTCCCAAATGCTGAGATTACAGGTGTGCACCACCAACCCTGGCAGTAATTTGTATTTTTTCTCAGACACAAATATGAATTATGCCTGAGGGAGTGATGTACAGAAGGCTGATACTTTGCTAATGAGTGATTTAGCTGCCCATCCTACATCCCCAACCCAGTGCAGTTTCATCTCTCTTGAGAGTTGAGTAGGGTTTTTATTTTCACGGCATTTTATAGGCAAAATCATATTTTGTGTAGTAGTTTCAAATTGAGAGATTAGTAAAGATACCTGCATTTTTCCCCAAGGAGCTTCAAAACATCAAGGCTGCAACATTCTACAGCTGCCACCCCAACTAAGGCACACATTCTTCAATAAGACTGATGGGTCTCTAAGTCTTACATAGCGGGTCAGCTAAGTTAGGGACCTCAAGACATGCGTTTGTCTTAGGGTATTCAACAGCACCTTTCCATGGTCTAAAACTATAGTGGTAGTTCTTTGGGCTGTTTTGTTTCATTTTGTTTTGTTGATACTCTTACTGCCATTGTGGGCATCTGGCTTTGCGACTTTACCAGGCTAAAATTATGTACCCATTTTGTATGCGTAGAACTTGAAAATCTTAATGATACAATTATTTGTGTATTAGAGTGGAACCAGAAATCTTCTATTATGGTCATTTTATTACTGTTATTATTATTAGTTTTAATATTATCAAATGCTTGCCTTATTAGTATTAGTTTTAACATTGTTGAATGCTTCCCAGTACCCATCGCATTTGATACTTGAGATGCATTTACTCATTTAATCTTCTCAAACAACAGCGCGAAGAAACTAGCATTTGATTGTGGTTCCCTATGTGGGTACTCAGAAAACACTGTGTAGATACCGCATGTATGCTTTCAGAGTGGTAGCAAATGGCAGAGGTGACATTTAAATCCAAAGGACTTAGAGAGGCCCTGTCCCCAACCTCTCACTCTAGGAGCCTGCGTTCTTATAGTCTTGCTACTTAGTGGGTGGCTCCTAAGAAGTTTAGGTTGATTATTAAAGCAAATATCACTGCCCTTAATCAACAGCATAGAGTAGCTCTGCCTTAGGTTTTAACCTAAATATGTAATTTCAAACCATTTTCTGTCCAGATCTTAATGAAAGCCTGCTTTTACTAAGCGTGTTTGTAGAGTTCTCCAAAGATGTCCGTGCCCTAAGTGGTTTAAATTTAATTTCTGGATTGAGCCCAGGCATGTGACAGCAACAAATGCACTTGGCCTGCCTTTCCTGGCCCCACTCAGACTTGCATCTCTTGATTTGTGCCTTGGCATTGTGCCCTTAACTTGTTTTGGTGGACAGAAAGGAAATGGCCAGATGGCTGTTGGTGGTGTCTCAAGACAGAATGCAGCTTAGGACTTTTCTGTCTGTCACATGGTGTCTCCTTTATGAGGACCCAGGAGCAGTTTTTCTCAGAGCCCAAAACTTCCCTAAAGAAACCAGTTTGTTGTTGATCCTACAAGCAGAGGCTATCTTATAAACATGAAAAGTTTTTCCTCTTTGCAGTGGCTTCTAGGAGGCTCAGAGTCCTATTTTTGCCTTGCCTATAACAATCTTAAGAGAGAGATAATATGCATCCTCATCTCATGCTCTTGTTCTCAGTTGATTTACCTATATCTGATGTTCCCTTGTTCTGAGTGTGTTCTATATCTGATTTTTTTTTATCTTATAGGAAAGATGAATGGCAACTGCAGGTATTAGATTGACCTGAGCTGTCAAAGTCTTTCCGGGTTGCTCTCACATGCAGTTGATTCTGTATCTAATTTAATTCGTTGAGTGAGACATATTTCAGTAAGCTGCTTTAAATCCACTTATTTATTTATTTGGGTAAATGGCAGAGGGCACCAAACCCAAGGGTGCCTTATCACTGAGCTGCAGCCCTGGCCTTTTTTATTTTTTATTTTGAGGCAGAGTCTCACTGTGTAGCCCAGACTGGCCTCAAATTTGTGATCTCCCTACATCGGCCTCCCAAGTAGCTGAGATTTCAGGCATGTGCCACTGTCCCCAGCTGCATTAAATCCTTTTTAAAACATAGGGTAAAGCATAAACAACAAAGTATTTCTGCACCCAGCCCTTAACAGCCTAATCCTTCCATCTCCCATTGACAGCAGGCTGGTTTGCAGTGATTTTGACTCTGGTCTCCTCCCTAGCCTACTTTTCATGACAGTGTGATTTTATGGCCTATTTTCCTAGGATCAACAGAACTCGGGGAGAATTGCCACCACCTGACCGGCCATTTGGTGACCATCTTGAGCACTGAGCTCTACATTCCTGACATGGATAAGGGGCACAAAACTGTCGCAAACACGCGAGCTAAACACACACCATTGAAGAATACCAGGCTTGTCCTCCAGTTATTCCCAGGCAAAGTCAGCCTCTGGAGGAGCCACCTCCATGCTGCTGGCACCACCATGGTCTCTGGTCCTGAAACTAGAGCTGCCATTGCCCTGCTGCCTGCCCTCTGTGGGTCATGGGCTGCTCACTCATCCCAGAGGTCCCCAGCCTTTCCCTGTTGTGCGCTCAGACCTGCACTCTCTGACCTCTGCCCATTGCCTGCTTCCGCAGCCACCTGGGCTCAGGTCAGTCTTTGGGCCCCGCCTCTTCCCTTGGTACCCTGGGGTCTTTGTTCTTTGACTCCAGTGTCTTTACCGGGTAGATATGCTATAGGATATACTACAAAACACTTTCAAATTGTGATCAATGTATAACAGTGTATTTTTCATACAAGCAGAGATCCAAACCATGAGCACACTGTGGTTTGGTTAATTCTTCAGTGCAGGCAGTAAAGTAGAACAGTTTCCTACCTTGATTAGATCCTCAAACGGCAAAACTCTCCTGTGGTCTCTAAACACATAGCCTTTGTTGGTGTCTATTTGATCACAGCCATGGCCTTGCCCACCTTCCTGGCACCACAGTATTCTCTGTCCCCCACCTCATGGGTCATGGGCCTGCCTTGACTTTGAGATTGGTCAGCTGGGCCTAGGACTGTGAATCATAAATTATAGCAAAACTAAATCTCACACTTGCTCAGAGTGTGTAGTATTACATGGGTTTGTATAACCATTTAGCTAAGTAGAAAATATTTTCAGTTTTTTTAAAGTTGCTTTCAGAAATAACTTGTGTTTTCTTCTGAATTTGTACTGTCTTTCATCAAAATTGTAAAATTTGAGCCAAGTGAGGTGAGGCATACCTGTAATCCCAGATTCTCAGAGCCTGAGGCAGGAGGATCATGAGTTCAAGGCCAGCCTGTGCAAAGAAAAATAAAACCAACCAAACACAACAGTAGTATTTGACAGGGTGCCATGAATATCAGAGAGTTGGACCACTCTTTTCTTGTTTTGGAACTATAGAAGATAAAAAAGAACTTTATCTTTTTGCCAGTCATTCACTGCATGGGCTCTGAACATTAAGAGCCCTTTGTTCAGACGCTCAGGTTTCCCTTTTTAACTTTTTACCTGCCCTGATAGGTACCTTGCAACAGCTTCCCCGTGATTGCAGATCCAAAGGCATTTGAAGTTTCACTTACATCCATCTTGGTGCCTTTATCCTGAGAGCTCTTCTTTGGCTAGCCTTCTCCCATTTCAGGGCAAATGAATCCCAGTCTCCCCCAGCTACATGTCCCCATCGCACAGGTAGAGCAGCTTACTGCCCCTTTGTTAGAGAGGAATACATCTAGAGGTTGTATCCCTTGTTTCCACTAACTGAATGAGGGAAAATCATGCCCCACCCCCAAAGCTAACATCACCTGCCTGATTTGACTTAACCAAAAAGGCTGCTCTTCCTCCAGTGCTGTTGAGCTGTAAGTAATCTCTTCACATTGAATTATGCTACCCATTTAATTAAATCAACTACTTTGGGTTGCTTTCTGTAGGCTTTTGGTCTCAGCTTTTTAATTGGCCCGTTGCAGTTATCATTGTATTGCAGTCTTTTGAAACATAATCTCAAACTGCATTCACTTAATAGATGTGGAGACTTTTTAATTACTTTGGGAGTATATTTCAGCTGCTCGCTACCTTCTCACTTTGATCCCTGCACCAGTTCCAGTTTCCCTTTTGACTTTATCCTTTAAATGCTTCGTCTTCTCCCAGTACACTGAAAACGTGCTTGCCAAGGTCACCAGAGACCTTGCTACTGCCAAGTCCATTTGGCACTTCTTTATTTTCACTTACTTATTTGGCTTTAATGGAGCCCTGCCCTTTTCTTATTTTTTATTTTGAGACAGGCTGTCGCTTAGTTGTCCAGGCTAAACTCAAACTTGCAATTCGCCTGCTTAGATTCCCAACATCCTGGGATTACAGATGAGCGCCACCACGGCTGGCTGTCCGCTTTGTCTCATGGGACCACTCTGCAGCACTGGTCCTGCTACACATTTTTCCTTCCTGGGGTCACCATGTGCATGTGGTTTTCCTGCTGCCTCCCTTTCTCATCTTCCCAGCTTCTTCTAGGGCATCTTCTTTCCTGCCTGACCTCTGAATTTGGGTGCTCCCCCAGGTCAGTCCCTGGGACTGTTCTGCATTCATGCTTCTGGGCTGTCCTTTCCTGCCCCATGGCTTCAGCTTAAATCAGCGACACCCATATCCATATGTTCAGTCCAGTTCTCTTTCACCAGGTTGCTGTCCATGGACACAAATGCCCATTGGACATCTCTACTGGAGTGGCCCAGAGGCAACCAAACCTCAGCATGCCCAAAACTGACTCACCATGTCCCTCTTCCCCATGCAAAGCCACCAAGCAGATGGCACTGCCTTCCATTGCATTACCACTGCTAGAAATCAGGACCCATGTCATCTCTTTCCAAATCCTGCTGGTTCTGCGTGCTAATAGATTTCATGGTCGGATTATTCTTTGTTCACATTAATGTATTTGGCCAATGCCAATCTTTTGAGTGTTTTAGGTATGTAAATTAATTTAAAATCTCACAACTAACAAAAGAGATGAATATACTGTCATCACCCCATTTGACAGATGAGGTAACTGAAATTAAGAGAGTTTAATTAATTTGTCCAAAGTCACACATCTGGTAAGTGATAGGATCCCCTAGACACACACTGTCTACAGATTGCTTTACTTTGCAGTCCCACGGTCTTGCCATTGTTATGCACTGTTCCAATGCCCCTAGAATGTTATTTGAGCAATCAGAAAATCACTTGGGTGATTTGTTTAAAATTCACATTCTATATATCTGGAGTACGCTGAGTAGTGTGCATTTTTATAAGCTTTCATTTGTTAAAGTGACTTTATTTCTTTATGTATTTCTCCTTGGTCTCTTGAAGAGACAGGGATAAGACAATAACGGCAGTTTGTATGTGGTGGTGGTCAAACCTGTAATTCCAACACTGGGAGGCCAAGGAAGGCTGACTGAAAGATTAAGCCCAACATAAGCAACTTAGAAACTTGAGATCCTGTCTCACTAAAAAACAAGAAGGGCTAGGAAGGTACTCATAGCTCAGGTGAGGGCTGCAAATTCAATCCCCAGTACTGCAAAAGAGAAAGAAAAAAAAAAAAAAAAGAGGAGGAGTAAGAGAAAGATAAAAGAATAAGATGCTTGGTTTCTTGAACTCTTTTTTTATTTTTATTTTTTATTTATTTATTTGGTACCTGGGATTGAACTCACAGCCTCACGCTTGCCAGGCAGGTGCTATGCCTCTGAGCTATATCCCTGTCCCTGAACCCCTTTTTCTGTGAGATTTGTCATTTCTTCTCTGTAAGCTTCTGGCACTTTCTCTGGCTTTCCTTGCCTTCTCAAAGATTCCATTCCATAAGTTCTTGGTAAGATTATATTGAGTTTGTCCATTCCTCAGCTGTAATTAACTGAAATCTGGAAGTTCTGATTTCCCTAATGCTGTAAAGAGCGTTTCCCCTGTGGACAGCTCTGACGATGTCATCTTTCTGTTTTGAAACAAATAAGTAGCAACAACATCAAACCTTCGGTATCTCTCTTGCTCAAGAGATAAAACGTATTTGTGAGCTTGACTTCTCCAGCTTTCCACAGTCTTGTTGATGTGGCTTAAGTTATGTGACCAGCACACAGTAAACTGGCCTTTCCCATTCTTAACACCGTAACCTGGACTCCGGGCCGCTCTGTGCCCTCCTGTCCTTCTAGTGCCCTGAAATGCGTGTCTGCCAAGTCTCTTCTCCTGCATCGTCCTTCCCTGGCTTCCCTGCATGCCATCGTCTTTCACCCGTTAGACCTCTGCAGTTCTTCGAGTTTCTCCGTGGTACCGTCATGATTCACACTGTTGTTATTTGCAGGCAGCTTTCCTAGTATAAGGATCATTTCACAGAATCCCCAGCAGAACTAAGCTCACTGCTGGGCATCCACATATTAACCAGAAGATCAATTTTACCAAAAGCCTGATAAATGAATTTATGTCTGATGCGTTATTTTTCTCTTCTTAAATTTTATTCTCATTTTGTGTGTGTAAACGTGTGCAAATGTGTGTAAATGTGCATGTTGATACACTTTAATATACTGTGTGACTATAAAAAGAATACATTCTAATTATAGGAAGTTTAAAATATGCTAAAAAGCAGAGAAGAAAATCAAATTCATCTTTAATCCTACCACCTACCAGTAATCGCTATTAAGATTAGTATCTATCTCATTAGTACTTAAGGTTATATACAAAATGGAACTATATATTTTATTGTTTTTCACTTAAAAACAAAGTGTAATCTTTTACAGGCAAAGATACTTTTAATGAACAATCTTTCCTATCCAAAACCTCTTATTCTTTATTTATTGCTTACTGCATTGGCTACAACCACCAGTAAATGGCATCCTTGTCCTGCCATTTCAGGTAATGTTTAGGCAGTACATAAGGGTATGTTCTTTAATCACTACATATCAGTCATATCCTATAGCCTCCGTAAGAATGATTTGGCTATTTTTAAAATTTCTGAGTCACGCCCTTTTTCTCCTAAAACTTCACAAATTTTTATCTATTCCTGTATTAGTTTTCTAAACCAATTGTAATAGATTTTCAGAAACTGAATGGATTAAGACAACAGAAATGTATTCTCTGGTGGTGTTGGAAGCTAGAAATCTGGAAGAAGGGATAGCAAGGCTGTGCTCTCTGGAAGACTCTAGAGAGAACCTTCCCTGGCCTCTCCCAGTTTCTAGGGTTGCTGGTTGTTCTTGACACTCTTTGCCAGTAGCTGGTGACTCCAGTCTCTGCCTGTGTCAACACACAGCTTCCCTGCTTGCACACCTGAATCAGAATCTCCTTCTCTTCTTCACTTATAAAGACACCAGTCATTGGATTTAGGACTCACTGAATCCAGGACTTCATCTTAACGACTTCTGCAAAGACTCCATTTGCAAATGAGGTCATAGCCTGAGGTTCTAGGAAGACCAAAATTTGGAGAAAATGCTGTTCAACACAGTACAGTTACTTTCTGCCTTCTAGACACTTCTGAAGCGGAGTCTGAGACCATTCTGATTTATATTATTTCTTGTTAACTCTTTACTGCCTGAATTTTTCTCAGATTTTGGTTTCTTTTTCTTTTATTTAAAAAATTTCCCATAATTCTTCTATATGTTTAATTTTGCCAGAAACATTATAATCTTTGTGACTTTTAGACCCAAGTCTTTAGTCAGGGGTGAATATTTTCTTCTACTATATCTTTGGTTATTGTTCATTTTTTCCTTTTGAAACAGTAAAACCTCTTTCTCAGTTCTCCATGACTGTCTCTTTTTTCTCATTTTCATTGTATTGCTTTTCCTTCTATCTTCAGCATCAAAAATGATGAAGATAATGGCTTTGGGCTTTCTTTTTCCTTTTTTAATAAGTGTCAGGGTCTCCTGGTGCATCGGGACCTGCACCATGTGGTTGACTCGGGGTGCCGGGAGAACAAGGAACTCCTCCCCTCTCTGGGGGGCAGCTGTGAGCCTGCCGGCATACCAGCTGAGAATCAAACATCTCATGTCATCCTGTCCCCCGTCCCGTGTCCCCCCTCCCCCCGCTTAGCAAGTGGGAGCCAGTGAACTACACATCTTGTGAAAAGATTGGCTATGTTATTTAGTATGAGCTCTCCATATGCAAGGATAAGGACAACCATTTGGAAGAAAACAAGAGACAACATGACAGATAGTGAAGATCTCTCATTGTCTTGCATTGAAATTTATGCTTTCTTATGTTCAGTTCTGTTTTGTTTTGTTGTGTTTAATTTTACCCCCTTTAAAATAAAATTTAAAAAAAAATAAGTGTCAGGGTCTCACTCTACTGCCCAGGATTTCTTAAATTTGTGATCCTCCTGCCTTGGCCTACCTATTATGTAGCTGGAATTATACATACAAATACTATACCCAGCTTTACTCTTTTGGCTTTCTTTTTCTTTTGTTTTTTTTTTTTTTTAGCTTTTTGATTTTCTAAAATTAACATTTTGTTTCCCTCTTCCAATAAAGATTTTTGTCTTCCCTTTGCAATTTGGGAGCATCTTTTATCTCAGCCATGTACACAAGCTTTATACACTATTGCAAAGAGGTTGCATCTTGTCTTCCTGGGGACAGGAACTGCTTCTCTGAAATTTTTAGTTTTATAGTAAATGTTTACCTCCTTGTTTAATTTTCAGCATCCCTGCAGCATTATTTCATATCTCCCTTGTCGGAGGGTTTTGTTTTATTTTGTTTCTGTTTTGCAAAATCTTCAAACAAAAACGAAGAGCTATTCTGCCCTTGGTTTTTCAACATTCAGGATGTGTAGCCGGCCCTCAGCTGTCATTGTCCTTCTGGGACTGCAGCTTCTCCAAGCTAAACAGCTGCCTGACCAGGAACTGTGCAGCTTCCTGATCAGTTACCACTGTATGGTTGGTGTTTATCTTCTGCAGCTCTGCTGGAGTGAGATAGGGTTTTCTCCTGGCCTGGCTCTTGGCTGGTCTGAGCCAGAGGCTCCAGAATGACAGTCTGGTTGGAAGAGGAGCACTAAAGAAATGTTTGCTTAGTCTTTACCTGAGCTTGAGAAGATGCCAGCTGTCTGGTGTAAAACCAAGGTGGAGATTATGAAGAGAGAACCCCCAGCCCCAGCACTGGCTGGCACGCTGGCAAGATTGTTCTCTCCAGGACACTGCTACTGGGACTCATCCTGTCTCTGGCGCTGCGTGAGGCCTCTGCTTATGAAAACTGCATTTTTTTAAATACTGTTTCCCTCTCTAACTTTTCTTTTTAATTTGCAAGCAGTCACTGTTTATTAACTGATTAGAATACAGAAGCACCACAGTGGACACCTTTGTTCATTCTTCTAACAAGTGGCGACTGGGCTTCCCCATGACCAGCATCCCTGCCTTACACGGAACAGGTGATCTTTTTCTTCATTCTACCTCTTACGAGATTCCGAAGGGCCTCCAGGAGTTGTGCGCCTCCATGGAGCACTGTCCAGCAATACAGACCCGCATCCTCTGGGCAGATGATGCTGCATTTACCAAGAGACCAAGCTGTTAAAGTGCCGTCTGCCCTGGGTCTCTGCTCCTTACTGATTTTTCCATAACCACACTTGAATATGAGTTCATTGACTGACTTCAGGTTTGGGTACCCCATGCCACACATAGCTCCCCAGCTTCAGAATATTAGCTGAAGCCTTGTTGAGCTCAAGAAAAATGCCACTGGGCATCTGCCAAAGACAACAAACCTGTAACCCCTTTCAGACCTTCGGCCTCCACCACAGATACCTCTGGTCCTAGTGAAAGATGCCAACTTGAATTCTGCACGCTTACAGGAGTGCCCACGCCTCGCACCATCCTGGCCATTTGAGTCTCAAGCCCGACTTCCTGTTCCTTATGGTAGTGTTCAGCTTCATGGGTAAGCTTCCTCCTGGCCTTTCCAGGAATCTTTTGGGTGGGTTTCTGTCTCAGGCACTTGACCTTCAGCTCTGCAAGATCCCTCTTCTTTTTCTGAAAGGTTTAGTCAGGGCCGGAGCCCTTCTTCTTCTCCTTCACACCTTCTGTGGTTCCAGGTGGAAAGAGCCCTCCCCCTTCTTGCCCACTTTTTTTCTTGAAAGGAAAATACAATGTCCATGCAGTAAAAAGGGAATTCCCAATACTTTGTTGGTGTTTTCATACAGACCCAGTGTCTGTTAGCCAAAATGAGATGGTAGAGAACAGAATAAACAGATTTGGCTCTGTCCCAAGCAACAAAGCCAGTCATCAGGGGTTTCCCAGTTTCTCTCCATTGTGCATATTAAAACAAAAAGTGTCCTGATATTTTGGCCATGGGATGGGTAATGAGCCATTGTGCAGATCCTGACTGGTCGTCTGTGGCCATGACTCTTCACTGGGAAGTTGAGAATCAGGGACTGCTATTGAGATACTGTTTGAATGAGGAAAGGAGACAGGTGTCTGAGATGGGAGCCGGGTACCAGTGCCCATCTTGACCTGCCTTATAATACCCAGCACACAAAGGCACAAGACCATCTGAGAGAGGGTGTTTCAGAGAGGTGACCGGCTAACAAAGTGAGGGTGGGATGGGAAGGGGACAAGAATGAAGAGAAGGACTGAGGAGTGGCAGTGGGGCTCTGGCTGGAACATGGATCACAAGGGCCAGAGCAGTTCATCCCTAGGCACAGCGCAGACAGAGCCTTGCAAGCGTGGAGGAGCAGCTGTTGGTGGCCTAGGAAGGGATGGCAGAGCCTCAGAACCCAGCAGCATCATTAGATTTGAGAAGGCAGGAGGGTGCGCGCTCAGGCTGCCAGCCAAGTGACTGACTGACATTGGCCTTGCCGAGCACGGTAGCCAGGCCAGAGCCCAGAGGCAGGCTTCGGCGGTTCTCCTTCAAGCTGTAACTCTCTTCCAGCCCGGAGAATCTTCTCACAGCGCCATGGTGCCACTGCCGGACTTCTCCAGCACAGGCAGAACAGAAGTAGGGGGAAGAGTGGGAGGAAGACAGTGCTGCCTCTGCTCCCCGGACCTGGCGCCTCCTGCCTTCCCTGCAGGCACAGATGTGAACCAAGAGATCGGAAGCAGGGCTGGCCCGCTGCCCAGGGAGAGCTCGGAGCAGCACCGGCCACTGACAGGATGGCTCCTTCAGCCCGTATTTACGTGCTCATCCCTCCTTTCCTTAAATGCAAACATTTCAGTTTTCTTCCCCCTGAACAGTTCTAAGTCATGCGTGGGGGTCCGGGTGTGTATGTGTGATTTGTATATACAAGGTCAAATAGGTCTGCTTTTCTGACTAGTGTTGTAGTTTAAAAAAAAAATCCTACATGTGTTGGAAACTATTTCTCAGCAGTCCTGTGCCAGAATAAATTACATTATAGTTCCAGAGTAAATCACATGATAGCGCCGCAGTCTTCCACAGCTCTTCAGGCAGGGCTGGCCTCTGCAGCCTCTGACCTCTCCCAGCACCTCGCTCGCTTCTGTTGTTATGGCATTTAACCAGGATGCCTTGTGATTTATCTGTGTGTATGTATATGTCTCTCTGCCACTGGGATTTGCTGTCCTCCAGGGCAGGGATCACATTGCATTTATCTTTATTAGTCCAGCAGTTAGTGCGGTTCTGAAAAATAGGTCCTTAGTAATGTTTGCCAGATGGACAAATGTTTAAGCAGATCTTTGAAGACTTAAAATCCAGAATTAAGGCAGTTTAACCACTAATCTACTAATTAATCAGTGGTCTAATACTAATCGGAGCATTTATATTAATCACTATATTGTTATAGTGTTCTATTTAGTGAATACCTACCATATCCAGGCACTGTTCTTGGTTCATTACATGTTGTGCATTGTTGAATTCTCTCTAAGAGCCTTGACAGAGCTATAATCATTGTCCTCACTTTAGAGATAAGGAAACTAAAGTATAGCAATGAAAGATTATATTATTTTCCCCAAGATTAGAGAGCAGATACATGTACAGTTGAGATTTAAACTTGACCAGCTGTCCCTAAAATCTTCACTCATAACCACTCACTTTAAAGAAAGGAGATCTGGCAAGAAATAAGAAACTTTTTTCCTCCCTGCCCCCCTAGTTGAACCCAGGGTCTTTGCACTGAGCTACAGCCCTAGTCCCGGTCTCCTTTTCTGTCTTTCTCTCTTTCTTTTTTCCTTTTTCCTTGTTTTGAGAGAGTCTTTCTAAATTGCCCAGGCCTGAACAGTTGTGCCTCAGCCTCCCAGGGTGGTGGGATTACAATCTTGTGTTTGTAATGTTATTTTTATTAAATATATACATTGCATAACCTTTTGAGATCTTTTGCCAAGTAAAAATCTTTTTCCTGTGATTTTTATACTTGAATGCCAAGGACACAGTGGATCCCAAACAGAAATCGTGGGAATCCCAGCACTGATTTAAAATGGAAACAAGCACCGACCCAGGGAAGTGAGGGGAAAGGACCTTTGTTTCTGAAAAAGTTTTTAGTCATTAACTTAAGAAATGTTCTCACTTGGTTGCCTCTGACATGAAACTAATAATATTTTTTATTTACAGTAATTAATATCTTACATCTTTCTGTTTTTATTTTAAATTACACTTGTAATTTGTTAAATTCTACAAGTTTTTAGATACTACTTTTTTCCCAAAATAAAACACCTGATACATTGAACACTGCTCAGTGGTATAGGACTGAGTTGCGCTGTTGCTGAATTTAGACAATTTAAATCACATGAGTCTCTATTTAATATATGTAAGTAAATGAGATACAGACCCCTAATAACAGCCTTGGGTGTTAGTTTTTCTATCAGATTAGTAACATAGCTAGAACCACAGAATTGCCCTCTAAGAAAAGCAGCAGATCCCACTGTGGTGGCACATGCCTACAGTCCCAGCCCTCCGGGAGGCTGAACCAGGAGGATGACAAGTTTGAGTGCAGCATGAGCAATTTAGTAATTTAGCAAGGCCTTGTCCTAAAAATAAAAATAAAAAGGACTGGGGGTGTAGCTCAATGCAGTGACCATGGGTTCATTCCCCAGTACCATCGACAGAGAGACGGAGACAGGCGGGGGAGCTAAAAACCATTTGATTTCAGAGTTGCATGAATGCCCAGGATGTCTGTGGAGCTCTCTGCAATTGTGAAAATGTTTACGTCTGCATTCTGCAGTGTAGCAGCCGCGTGTAGTTGTTGAGCATTTCAGATGGGGCTAGTGCAACTGAGGGATGGGATGAGGGGGCAGCACTGGAGACTGAACCCAGGGCCTTCATGCTGAGCTACATTCCCTGATTTTTCTAATTTTTAATTTTGAGACAGAGTCTCCCTAAGTAAGTTTCCCAGAAGGCCTCTAACTTGCAGTTCTCCTGTCTCAGCTTCCCAGGGTGCTGGGATTACAGACATGCAGGAATGGTTTTTATTTTAATTAATTTAAAAATAAATTTAAACAGTTGCCATAGAATTGGGCAGTCCAAGAATTTGAATGGAAACGCTCTCGGTGCCTGCGTGCAGCCAAGTGATCGTTCAGCTGGCCTTTCCCACTTCTCTACGTGCTGCAGCCCTTCCTGGGCACTGATCTTTCAGTATCTAGTTGAATCCAATGTGAGACCAAATAAAGTAAAATCCAATCAAACTCTGCCCTCAAAGCCAGGAAAATGACTTTTAGTAGTCAGAATACTGTATATTGTTTACTTTATTGTAAATAGTAGTGAACAGTGGTCAATAGTTTTATACTCCTTAAAAAAAAAAACTCTGCTCTCTTAGCATTGCATGTGAAATGCATGTTAATTCCCTTCTGCTGATCTCCAGCAAAATGCAGAAATAAGACACACTCTCTGGAGCGGGCAGCTGTTACATGGGCGTCATGCAGGGGAAGGACCTTTGCCTTCTCAGGGGCCCGTGCAGGCCAGTGCTGTCTTAGCTGACAGTGTTTTGGCAGCTTCTTCAGTCTTGCAAACAGCTTTGGCATATTCAAGTTTCTTTCTCAAAGTAATTTTCACTGTGTAGGTTTTCCTAGACAAGCATTCATTTCATTGAAGTTTTTATATTTGCATAGCTTCATATAGTATTCCCTTAAGATTTTTAAATTTTTTTTCTCATTTGCAGATATATGTTCTTTCTTTTCACTGTGCATATTTATCTTTGTTCTTAACTCTGTAAAATCAAGCTGTCCTGAGGTCTCCCACCCTGTCCTCCCTGCTCTGCCCTTCTCTTTCTGAGCCTCTTGGGATCCTGTCCCTGCTCCATGGTTCTTCGTGCCTCCCGCTGGAGAAAGCTTGGCTCCTTGTCACATCCTTTCCTGTGTGAGAATAGGAGTGTTTAAGAACGTGGGATTTCCTATGTGTGGAGCATCCGTGGCCTCCATTATTCTCATGGGTGTTTGAGTAACATCCACTTTGACTGTTCCCACCTGGAGAAAGAGTTTTTTCACATGTATTTTTTTGGACTTTGAGTTGTTTTATACTTTTGAAATGATTTTCTTATTCTGTTACATTATGCTAAACCATGATCCATACAATTTCATAAAGTTTTTTAGAATCTTGTTATTTTGTGGAATTTTATAGGCTTTTTCATGCCTACAAAATTATATCAGAGCCAGGCATGGTGTTACACTCCTGTAATCCTAGCACTCGGGAGGCTGAGGTAGGAGGATCATTGCAAGTTTGAGACCAGCCTGGGCTACAAAGTGAGCCCAAGCCCATCCTGAACCACATAGCGAGACCCTGTCTCAAAAAGACAAAAAAAAAATTAGATCAGTATTTTAAAGTTTAATTAATGTTTTCAAAAGTTATATACTTTGATAAATTCAATATTTCTATTAAATTGTACTTATTAATTTATTATTTGATTCTTCTATACATCTTTACTAATTTTTGCCTTGATCTGAGAGAAACACACTAAAATTTCCCACTATAATTAAAATTTTATAAAATTTTGAGCACTTGGGTTGAACTGAGAGCCTTTGCACTGAACTACATCCCTAGCCCTTTTTTTTTTTTTTTTTTATTTTGGGACAAGGTCTCATTAAATCACTAAATTGCCCAGGCTCAGGGGCTGGGGATTTAGCTCAGTAAGGTGCTTTCCTGATAAGTGTGAGGTCCTGAGTTCGATCCCCAGTACCAAAAAATAAAAATAAAAATAAAAATAAATTTCCCAGGCTAGGTTTGAGCGTGGGATTTTCCTGCCTAAGCCTTCCAGAGTGCTGGAATTATAGGTGTGCACCACCACACCCAGCCAGTATCTAGTTTTTGTTGATTGTGGTCACTGCCTTCCAAAATTCCAGAGTTCATGCTTTTCATCTGAAACTTGATCACAGATTGTTCACTTTCATACATCCAGGATCAAATTATTACAATAATTAGATATTTTCTAAAATTCCCTTTGCTGTTTAGAGCCAATAAATCTGTTTATGGAACTTTTGTTTTGATATTGTGGGTCAGTTTCCACATTGGACATTGTGAACTTGTAGGACTAGGGCAGAGAATTGCCCAGTGCATGTCTAGCACACAAATCAAACAGAAACTTGTCGTGGGACCAGTGGTTTTCCTCATGCATGGAGTATACTGTAGTTGTCTCAGAATGTCACCCTGCAGTGGGGAGTAATAGGTTTACTGCCCTGTCAAACCCAGTCAGTAGGTAAGTAGGCAGGGGTCTGCTCTCCACATCCAGGCTCACGAGTCCATGGTCTTAAAAGTGGGTTCCTCGGACCTCCCTGTTGTTGGGGTTCCAGCCGGTGGGGGGAGGGAGAAGTGAAAGAGGAGATGTCTCGCTTCTTCTGAGGAGTAGGACCATAAATGCCACCTGCAAGTGGAGAGGACTGGATCAGGTGGCCCCCTCAAGGGAAGCAAGGCCAGCCCGTGTCCAGGTACAGTTATGTCATCATCGAAGGTGATTCCATGGTAGCTAGGACTCCACACTGAGTAGGGTACATCAGAGTGGGTGTCTGGATGTGGTCTCAGATGCTCAGATGGGTCTAGTAGAGACAGTGTCCTTCCTGAGTCAAACAAACCTCCTTCCAGCAATGGGAAGGATGTAGATGGGCCAGATCAGAGATTTGTAAGGAGTAATTCAAAAACGAATGGGGACAGGTACCTGGCAAACAGCTTCTCCACTGTCTCAAGGGACCTTTTTCTTTGGTAGTGTTTTTCTTGACCCTTGGTTCGGTGTGGCACTGTCTCTTGTTGCATCAGCCTCCACGGCCATCCCAGCCAGCTGCAGAGTGTGGGGGGATGGGACATAATGTGTGCCCACCATCGAGTGACCAGCAGGACTGCCTTCCCATGCACAGCCCAACCCCAGCTCACCTGGGCAGGCCCTGCCAGCCTGAGCTTGGGGGCATTCATTTGACCCTTCAGGGTCTGATTAAGTGATTCCCCAACCAGCTGTAGGTATTTGGCCTTGCTTTGGTCTTTCCTCCACCGTGGACCTGGTAGCATCTCTCTGGCATTTCTCGCATGAATAATGAATCTTTGTAGGGCTCACCCCCATTTTATATATTCCTTTGATCATTTCAATAGGATTTTGGCATTTATCTGTCATACATTTCTTGTTTATCAATGCTTAGCGACCATGTATGCTATGCCAGGCAGTGTGCTTAGCTCTGGAACACAATGGTGACAACAACAACGAACACACTCTGTCCAGCTGGAACCTAGCGGGGCCCTAGCAGAGGGAGCATCCAAAGAGACACTGTGTGAACCAAGTAATCACACGAAGCAGCAGAATCTCACTGAGAAATGGAACTCTAAAAGGCGCCAAAGGGCTCACACGGGGTTCCTCTCCAGTCACTGTCAGCAGGAAAGGCATCTCAGAGCAGGGCTCTTGGGAGGATCTGAAGGATGAGCTGGGGTGCTGCGGGAGGTGGGAGAGGGGCCCTTCCCAAGGTGCGCCCTCTGGTGGGGAGAGGTGGTGCTATGGGGGATTTCGGGCCACACAGACTTGCAGTTTGCCAAAACCACCCTGCTGCAGTGTGGGCAGTGAGCAGGTAAAGAGAATGTGTGGTATCTGAATCAGTCAGGAGCCCTTAACAGTCATCCAGGCAAACAACAACCGCGACGTTGATGGAGATACAGTGATGGGGAGATGGTAAAGATTCCAGAGTTACACAGGTTAGCCTGAGCCCTGAGTTAAGCATCTTTATGGGTTTTGTGATAGATTTCAGGGGGAGCTAAATTCCTTCTAACCATCTAATCATGAAAAAGGTTCCTCCTTTCTTCTTGATCATCTTAAGTGAGACAAGCAATATGCTTCGCATTCTAATCTCAGCAAAAGGAAAGGGCACTTTCCTGGCAGTGTCTGGCGTATATCGGAGGACATTTGATTTATGCTTGAGGTGTGACCAAATGAGTGAGCAGCTACCAGCTCCTCTCTCTACCTGCTCGCTGTCCTCAATGGGACTAGCTATTGTGAGGATGACCTGCCAACGTCTGTCTCAAGTAAGGGGTGTATGCGCCCCCTTTATACCGCTATGCGAGAGCTCATGAGCTGGTGCTAGTGCTCTTCTCTTGCTAAGGCCATGTGTGATTGCAGAAAGCTTCTCCTGAAGCCCTTGATACCGCCCATACGAGTAACACCATTCCCAATCCTATTTGCTCTTCCCTGTTTGAACAGACAGTGAGTAGATGACATTGACACTGACTCCTCTGCTCTTCCCCTGGGGGAATGACAGTGACACAGAGAGACAGAAATTTATCTTGCTCTTGTGCTTTAGAATTGGCCTCCGTAAAGTTAGCAGATAGTCCACAATTCTGACACCAACTGCCCCAACACCACCCTCAGTTCCAGTAACTTCCTGGAAGGACACCTGGAACTCATCGAAAGCTGTTAAGCTCACTTAGGATTCATGAGAGCCGAGGATGGAGTCTGGGAGAGTTCCAAATGACCTTCCGGGTGCTCGCCCAGCAGGTCCCGGGCAGCGTGGACGCTTCCTAACAACACGGATGACAGTACACACAGGGCACTGCCAACCAGAGCAACCACTGAGTCATGGTATCCTGGGTTTTTAGTGGGGCTTGGCACATGGGCATGAGAGCTGAGGGCAAAGCCAAACCTCTGCACAAGGCCAGTTTCTGTTACTCACCCTGTTTCCTGACAGTGTCTGACCCGTATGGTTGACCTTAGCCTCCAGCACCTCCTGAGGTGTGCTCCGTGACCCAAAGTCCCACCATAGAACACAGTGTGGTGATCCAACTTGGCTCAAATTCTCTAAGTAAAGAAATGTTCATACCAGATATTCTTGGGGGGGGGGATATTTCCAGGGGTTAGAAGTCGCCTCTCGGAAGCAGAGGGCAAAGCCACACCTCTGGAAGAGGCAAAGTTCTGTTACACTCAGGTCACTGATATTATGTGGCCTGCTGCTAGCAATAGCCACATGCACAGAAATCTGCTTTTTATTTGTCTTCAGAAAATACTTAGCGGGGTAAAGAGTGATGTGAAAGCTGAACCTGTTAGTAAAGTAATGATTACAAATGAGGATAATAAACTTTCACAGTCCGGCTGCCGGTGGTCACATCCCTGCTCAGCCTCTGGCTACCAGTCTCATAACCTTAGCTGGTGATGTTACCTTTCTCTGCATCCGTTTCCTCATTTATAATGGAGGTTAACAACAGCACCTGCCTTTGTTGTAATCACAAGGCCAAATGAGGTCATACATACTGTGGGCAGAAGAGTACATGGCACACACAGAGAAGCACTCTCTGCATGCTAGAGACGATTTTTATGCTTCCTGGTGTCATGAGAAAAGTTTGCCAAGCTTTTTCAAATGATTTCTTTGGGAAAATTTGTGGAGGGTTGTTCCCTGAAATTTCCCCCTTTCTTTTCATACCTTGATGTGTCTTAGCTACCAGGGCAAGTTTGAGATAGCAGTCTTTCTTAGGACATTGGGTTTCCGTTTCCTGGAGTTCCGTCAGGGAGAAACATGCCTCTAGGTGATGTGTGTAGTGAGTCAGCAAGGTGGAAGTTGTCAGCAGATCTTTGATGCAAATTATGAACAGATTTAAAAGATTAAAACAAAAAAAAAGATGTCATTTTCCCAAGATGTCAAGAAATTCAGGAGAAAGCCGTAGTCTACATGGAACCCCTTGAAGATGTCCTTTAGCAGGTGTTGCCTTGCTTGCACTCACACCCAGTGTCCTTCCTCAGAAGGGACTTAGTGGCCTTTTGGAAACTCCTAATGCTGAATGAAGCATAAGAGCTTCTTCTGATGTGAGTAGAGCTTGAGTCCTTGCCAGCCACTAATGATTCTTCAGCCCTTCCCGGGAAGGCAGCTGAACTTGAGGCGTGGCCTTGGATTTTGCCATCCGTGAGCTGTCCCTTGTCTACATGTGATGTGTATTAAGATTGCTTCTCCAGGGAGTGTCGCTTTAATGTTTTCAGCTTTAGAAACTGTTCAGATTAAATGTGGTGCTCTTATTTTTCACTCTTACAGGCTAGATGGCCCTTACTCTTACACACCTGAGACGAGGGGTGAGCTGTGTGAGGACTCAGCTGATAGAGCGTAAAAAGAACTCTTAGCTTCCAGGCTGGGCCCACCAGCTCCTGTTGCTAGGTTTGGCTTGCTGATAGGAGGGATTCGTACAGACAGGGGCACTGTGTATGGCAGCTCAGCTACCTAACTGAGCACTCTTTTCTCACCTAGCTTATTTCCAGTGATGCCGATGGAGCCATCCAAAGGGCTGGAAGATTCAGAGTGGAAAACGGCTCTTCAGATGAGGTAAGGATGCTCCCCAGTTCCTGTATTGTCACCAAACTCAAGACTGTAGTATCTGTGTCGTAGCAGTGAACAAACAGTTTGCCTAAATGGAGACCAGGAGGGAGTAAGTAGATAGAGCTTTCCAGAACTTTGCTTGAAGTAGATGTGAAGGCTCTCAAAGTTGGGTAACACTTTTTCTTTGACATCTCTGTCCTAAAAGCATACAAACACCTCAAGGTGCTCCCAGCCAGGGACCAAAAGAAAATCCATAACATCTTTTATGGGTCCCTGCTCCTTCTCTTTGCCAGTCTGGACAGCTTGGCTCTTGCCATGTGAACAGGTCCAGGGGCCAGGAAGGAGATGAAAATTATTAGTATGATTACAAGCATCATCTGTACTCAGAGAAACCACCAAGAACAGAGGTCATTGCTGCCTACCACTCCTTGGTTCCATGTCCCTTTTCTGGACTCTCTTGGTCTCCCTTGCTACAGGCCACAGGGACTGCCTTGCTTTCCTTTAACACTGCCCCTTCCTGCCCTCTCCCTCGGGCAAAACTGTGAAGAGCAAAGTGAAATCTCTGGTGTTTTCATCCTTGCTGCTGCTTTGAGAGCTAGCTCATCATGGTGCTTTGGCAACCCCAGTTTTGCCATCCGACAAGACTCAGCTGACATTCAAGACAAGCCTGGCTTCTAGCTCCAGCTCTGTCCCTCTTTAATTGTATGAGGCTAGGAGCCGCCAAAGAAATTAGCCTTGCTGTGCCTTGATTCCTCCACTTTAAGTCAAAAAGTGTCTCCACACCATTGGGAGGACTCAGTGAGATGAGCTTGCAAAGCTCTTAGCGTTACAGCTGGCACATGGTGAGCGCTCTGTACCTGACTGCTGTACTAGTCATCATGGTGGCTGCCACTAAGCATACCCACTGCCATGGGGCCCCCATTGCTCTCTGAGCCACTTCTTAAAGAAAATTCTTGATAATGTGCTAGGGATTGAACTTGAAAGCCCCCAGCATTCGGTAAGGTGTTACTCATGTTTGCTTTTGGCCCTAGCTTCGCACCTTTATTCAGCCAGACACGCCACCCTTCTCATGCAGTGTCAGGCAGACGGAGGCATCACTGTCTGGGCTGAGCCCCTGAGAAAATGCACACTGACTTCTTGCCAGAATGATGCCAGCTAATCCACACAGAAGAAGAAGTTTGCTTGTGAGCCCTCCCTCCCAAGTAGCCCAGTCCCTGAGATGAGATGGGCTGCTCACCAAAACCAAGCAGCCTAATGTCTTGGGTGCTAAGCCAGAAGCAGAAGCACCGAGTCCCATTTTCCTGTGCTTTGGAAGCCAAGCCACCATACTGAGTGTCTGCTTTGAGAATCTATCCACCAGAGACCCAGTCAGCCTTCTGCCACCCAAAATGTGAAGAACTTCAGCCCAGCCCAAAGTGAACACATTGGACTGTCCCCACTCCACATAAGCACAGCTGTCACCCCTTGTCAGGACCCAGGGAACTCAGGAAAGCCATAATGGAGCCTTCATATGGTTCTGAGCTCCTCATACACTTTGGCCTTGTCTCACAGCTGTCCCATATACCACAGGACAGTTTCTAGGACCTGGCCAGGAATGAGAAGCCACTGTGGCAGATCATGGTCAGGAGTGGCTCTAGAGTCAGATACTCAGACCCAAATCCTGACTCTACCACTCTCTAGCCATGGCCTTGGGCGGTTCATCTTGAGAACCATTTGGTGGACTCAGTGATTTCACAGGCCACTGTGGTCTGCTGCAAGCAACACACATCTCTGTCTCTTCTCTGGAAAGATCACTTCTCTAGAAAAAATAGCAAAAACCAAATACTCTTGGTAGATTTTGTTTCCACCAAAGCTACCGAGCATGAGTTCTCAGTTGGAACACCTTGTTTAACTGTGATGACCCTTGGGTAAAAGCTTTTTAATGTCCAGCTAGAGGAGCCTGACAGCCAGAGGAAAGTAATGAGCTTGCTCTGACTTTGTGATCCAGGTGATTCCGTAGAAGCCTCAATAAAGTAGCTTAAAATTTTCAAGCCCACGAACAAATTGCAGTGTGGTTTCATTATTGGATTGGCCTTTTGTTTTTGAATATTAAGGGTTCTTCATTTGGTTTGCATATTAGACCTTTGTCAGTATATGATTTGCAAAAGTCTTCTCTCATTTCAGTTTCCTGATTGTGTCCTTTTAAAGCACAAACATTTTTAAATCTGATGATGTCCAGTTTGCCTGTCTTTTCTTTTGTTGCTTGTACTTTTGGTGCCCTATCTAAGAAGCCAATGCCTAATCCAAGATTGCATGGTCATTTTTTATAGTCTGCTGTTCCCCTAAGATAATGTCAAATTTGCCTTTTATTTCTTAAATATAAACAGTGGAATGGCTTTATCATCTGTGACTGATCGTTTCAATATGCGATGCTTTTGTGGCTCACCCCTTATTGTTTCTTTTTCCTGGCATATGCTCATGCTCTTGTGTGCTTGGCTGCCTGACTGTGTGCTGATTTTTCTTGAAATTTAATTTTTAGAAATAATATGCAGCCTGTGATTGGTTGCCTTTTGGTACAGAGGATTTCAGTTTGCTTTTGAATGAAATCCTTGGGTGAAGACCTGTACACTCCCTGGTGGTGCAGACTGGATGGAGCTGCAGGTTCCTGCAAAGGCCACCTGGTGGTCACCAGAGCTCAGACGCTGCTCAGCGCTGCCCCGCACGGCAGCGTCCTATAGGTGGTGGAAATGTTTAGGTTGTGTCTCATGGTTCTCTTCCCATGAGTGCCTAGCCCTTTAGGGGAGGGACCCCAGCTTACAGTGGGGCCTATCAGCAGTCCCTGGGATCTGATTCTTTGCCCTCTTGCCCCCAAGTCAGGGGTTCCCATGACCTCCCTCCTCAGGTCCCATGATTCACTAAAATGACTTGCAGAGCTGAGGAGAGTGCTTCCCACTTCTGGTTTATTCTAAATGAGGTAACTCAGGGGTGGACAGTCCAAAGGAAGCAGTGCACAGGGCAGGTATAGGGTGTGGCTGGTGGAGCTTCTGTTCCCTCTGCAGTGCCACCTGCCAACACCCCAGTGCAGCCACCAACTGGGAAGCTCCACACATCCTGTTGTTCAGGGGCTTTCTGGAGGTTTGACAGACAAAGCTGAGTGAATTACTAGACTCTGATGTTCCCTTCGACCTCCAGCCCCTCTTCTCTCCCTACATCCCACACAGCCACAGAGGGCTCCGAGCTGTCCGTTTCCTTGCTGTAGACACTCGGCCTCCTTTGAGGAAGCCTGATGACTCACTAGAAACCTAGCGCTCTTCCTTGTCCCCAGTCTGTTTCCAGCGTGCTCTTGTGAGGCAGCGTGGCATAGCAGAGATAGTTTCGGAGTCAGCCACTTACTACTTTACAACTCAATATCTCTGTGCCTCAGTTGCCTAATGGATAAAGAGAAAAATGAATCTTACTGTGTAGCCCTTGGCCTTTCCCATCCCATACCTGAAAGATTTGTACATTGTACCTAAGTGCAGGAATTTGCATTGTACACTGAATTTAGTGTCAATATTGTATACCATAATTGCTAATTGTCAGGAGTTTTTGTAGCATCTTGATTCTGTCGTCTGTCCTAGTAGCTACCCCCAGTGAGCGGCTTGCCATCTCCTTCAGGTGTGCTCATCCACCATCTGTGTGCTCATTCAGATTATTAATTAAAATGAGTGTGACCCCTGGGTGGATCACAGGGGAGCTCCCTGGCCACTCACTTGCATGTGTCAATTAGTAGATGATGGAGCGGAGGGGACAGTCTTCCACCTTTTTACAAATCTGTTCGTTAGCATGGTGACAGTTCTCTTATACACTGTTGAGAGAGATGGAAATTAGTACGATCTTTTGGGAAGACAATTAACGGTAACTAAAAGTGTGCATACGATTTTGCCAGCAGTTTTTCTGTATTATAAAATCATTTAAAATAGGAAAAAATAACGTGGATACAACCTCAATTTCCACCAGTAAAGAATGACTATATAGGGACTGGGGATTTAGATCAGCAGCACAAGTGCCTGCCTGGCAAGCATGAGGTCATGAGTTTGATTCCTGATACCTACCTCAAAAAAAGAATGGTTGTATAAATTGTGGTACATTTGCACACTGAAATGCTTAGTTTTATCTATTAGATAGAAAAAAGCAGGTGAATAAGTACTGTCACATAAAAATGTTTGTGACAGTATTAGACATGTTCTAGAATGATCTATCCTGTCATCTCATTTTCCTTTTTAAATAAATCTTCCTCCTTCACATTCCACAAGTATAAATGGAGTGAAAAAAGACATGAAGACAGGAAGAAGCTTTTGTGGGCTGTGGAGTTAGATGCAGAAGAAGTTAAACTCCTTGGGCCTGGGACACCCTCAGCAGGGCAGACACGAGCAGGTGCACCTGCAGCAGGGAACAGCTAGAGTCCATTGTCCCACATCACACCTGCCAGCAAATGGTGCAAGGGTGCAAGATAAGAGTGGGTAGTGACAGTGTTAAAACCAGTTATCTGGAAGATGAACTCACAGAATATTTCCTCCTAACTTTCTTACAGATACCAAATAAGTAATGTGTTTCTATTTTGTCTATTTCTACTTAAATAGTTGTAGACAAAGGTCCTATACCACAGAAATCCTTTGCAAAATAGGTCATACTTAAAATAAGAATTATTGAGAATTAAAACCACAGTTAAGCATTACTACATCTATTCCAGAAGGAGTAAAATGAGAAAGACTGCAATGCTGTGAGCTAAGGATGTGGGACAGCTGGAATTCTGCTATTTTTGCTGTCAGGAGTATAACTTGGTGTGTCCTCTTTGAAAAACTGTTTGGCATCTTCTACTAGAACTGTCCTGTGTACCCTCAGTGTCCCAGGGTGTTTGTCGCACAGAAAGGAAGGCTGTGTTCACCAGAGACAGACTCAGAAAGTTCAAAGCGGCTTCATACTTAATAGTCAAAAGTCACAAACCAGCCAAAAACCCATCCACTGGAGAATGAACCCATGAACTGGGGTATTCATCCTAGGACATGGACAGGATGATAATAAGAGAGTGAACTACTGCTGCATGAGCAGAAAGGATGCCTGTCACAGACATCATGTGGAAAGACAAGGGTTCTGGCTCGCAGGCACAGACAGGGTGTGGTTTTATTTCTATGAAGTTCGAAAGCAGATGGAGCCCAGCTATGGTGATGGAAGTCAGGTAGCAGTTACCTTGGAGTATGACTGGGGAAGTGAGTGCAGGGCACTGAAAGTATTTTGTGTCTTGAACCAGGAGTGATTACAGGTTGCATGTGTATAAAAAGTCATTTGGCTATACACTTATTTGGCCCTTGACTGTCTGCTACTGCTACTCATCACCAGAACCTGGGCTCCCTCTTGGGAGTCGTGTTTACAGGGTCCTAGGCAGAGGGGTTTCTGCTTGGTTCCATTCCATCGCCTGTTCCTGTGTGTTATTTTTGTCTTTGCACCTCATCCTGTGTGCCTTTAACAAGGGACAGGAGGTGTCTTGCTCTGCAAGACTCACAACTTCATGGGTGTTGGATTTTTCTCCTCCCATTGCAGTTAAGTATTCAGTGAAGATGCAAGTTCAGTTGGTAACTTTCTAATCCTCAGAATTAACAGTTAGTAGTCAATAGAGGTAGATATCCTACTGCTCTCAGTCCCATCCACACCTCGAGATGTGACTGTACCTTGGCCCTCCCTGTGTCATCCCATCTGTGGCTGCCACAGTCAGCCTTCTGGGAGGAGACAGGCAGAGGCAGGTGTGGAGGTCCTCAGTATGCCCCTCTGTGTCCTTAAACATCCCTGGCAGTCTGGGGAAGCCGTTAGGTAAACCCCCTCTCAAAACGTGTGTAAATGCATAGATTAAAACACATAGGATTCTGAAGGAGCCATCAGCGTCATCTGGGGTTCATGTGGTGTAGGTTAAAGTACATATTTTTGGGCCGAGGTTGTAGCTCAATGGTAGAGTGCTGCCTAGCATGCATGAGGCCCTGGGTTTGGTCCTCAGCACTGCCAAAAATTAAAAATACAGATTCCCAGGGCCCAACCTGAGAGAACCTGAGGAAGTCAGCAGTGGGCCCAAGAGTGCACATTCAACACATCTGAGAAGCACTGAGCAAAGGACTGGTGCTGCTACCTGAGAGAAATCTCTCTGGGCCATGCAGGACTTAGAGAACTCTGAAGTTTAACTGCTGGGGCTGTAAGAGTCTCTTCTCCAGGCTCTACTACACTTTCTATGATCCGGGGCCTTGGGACTGTGACATCAGTCACTGTGGCATCTTGTCTAGTCAGCTGGCATCTAGGGCTGACTGGTGAACCCTAGGATTATAGCCATGAGCTGCCTGGTGGCTTCATGGAAGATCTGTGGACCAAGAGTACTGCCAAGAGTTCCTGCTTATAAAATGCGTGGCTGTCGATAATGAACCATGCAGAAATCCTACAAGGAATAAAATCCAATTATAGGCTCCTCTTGAATCACACCAGAAGCTCACAAGTGATTGGAATGAAACTCGCCAGCAAGGAGCACATAAACATCATGAATAGGTTCATCTTGATAAGCTAAAATAGGACTCACTTGCACAGAGTTCTGGCCAGGTGTGCAGACCCTGAATTGAATCGTGGGAGATGTCAGCAAACCCAAGATGACCCTTTATTAAAAGAAATGAGTAGGGGAGAACATGGCGCTCTTCAGAGAGGCCAGTGTCGTAAGAGGTAGAGTCTGTGAAAACATCCCAGGTGCACGGAATCTAAAGAGGCACTCAACAAAATGATCCTGTACCAAAGGGAAAATACTTCAAACGTTGTTGAGTTGGTCAACAAAATCGGAATACAAGTGATTGGTGTTAAATTGACAGAAATTGATAAAGCTGTATTATGACAATGTAAGAAAATACCTGTCTTCTTGAGACAGGTAAACTGAAATATTTAAGGATAAAGGGCTTTATTTTTGCATCTGAGTCTTAAATGGTTCAGGAAAAAAATTGTGTGTGAGAACATGGGGGACGGGGTGAACAAATGAGCCAGTGAGATAAAGTGTTCTGTAGATGAACCTAGTACAGGGTGTGTGAGGTGCTCTCCTTATTCTTGTAGCTCTTTGCATTGTTATTTTTACAGCTTTTATGTAAGTTTAAAATTATGTCTAAATAAAAGTTTTTATATATGTAGCAACACCATTTTTTTAAATTTAAGAAAATACTACAGGAATAATAATAGAAAGAAACTTTAACCTGTGGTTTTACTTCCTGGCAGGTTAAAAAGGCAAAACAACAACAAAAAAAAAAAAGATGCAGAAGATGATGTAATGCCTGAGATTAAAAAAAGAAAAGAAAACACCTCTGAAATTGGAACTGGTTTCACTTCCGTCTCTGGCACTGATTCTCTCTGCATCCTTGGATGACATATTTAAACTCCCAGTCTGTTTCCTCATTGGAAAGGAGGGGTTAAAATAGAATCTCGCATAAAGTCAGTGGTGGAAGTTTTGGAGATAATGCATACAAAGTGCCTGGCCTGAGGCTTGGCATTTACAGCCCTCAATGAATGTCAGTATCTCCAGAGTGATGGCAAAGACAGAGAGCTTCCTTATTCATTTTGTAAGGTAACATAATCCTGAAAGCATATCAGAAATGCACACAGAAAAGAAACTTATAGATCCATGTCACTCACAGCCATGATATACCAATCATTTTTTAAAGTTCAACAGTCTATTAAAAGAATATTGTACATGACCTAGTAGGAAGTTTTCCAGAAATCTGGAGACATTCAACATCAGAAGTGCTATTACTATAAATAATTCATTACATCACGCTGATTCTCCTCCATTTAACCTATTCTCTCAATTGTTACCCCCTGCAAAAAAAGGAGGGGTTTTCAATAAAATTCAATATTCATTGCAGAGGAAAGGCTTTTTATAAATTCACAATTGAAGGAAACCTCTTTAAAATGATAAAGAAACTCATCACAAACATTCAGTAAATTGCTAGAGGCATTTCAAAATCAGAAAATGTGTGCCAGTGGTTTCCAGCCGTCTGCCTTCCGTACACGGTATGATGCAGATGTCCGTGGAGCTTCTACAGAGTAGTGTCTGATCATTCGGAGAAGCTGGTGTCTCAGTCTCAGCCCAGACCATGCAAGGTTCACACATTTACTGCAGAAGATTCTGATACCTTATGTAAAGGTTGGGAATGAGAATGTTCAATAATTAGACGAGTTAAAATACAGTATTAGGGGAAATTGATCCTTACTTTGTAGCATACATGGAAACAAATACTAGCCAGACTACATAAAACTATATACAACACTGTAAAAGTATATATATTTATATGGAAAGATATATTAAATGAAAAACTCAATCCATGAAACTATATTCAGTGTGATTCCATTTTGATAAATATATATATATGCATATATAGGTTTAGGGAAAAAAACATACCAAAGCAATAATGATTACCTTTGGGTAGAAGGTTTTGATTATTTACTCTGTTCATTCATATTTTCCATATGAGTTGAGTGATTTTATACTACATTTCTTTTAATTCTACAAAGCATGTAGACTTGAGTGAGATGCTGTGAGATGTATTCTAGGTGAAATATGCCTCTCTCCAGGGACACCAACTGCCAAGTACTGTGATGCCTCAGACCAGACAGCAGGCACTTGATATTCACCAGTCCACTCAGTTCTCTCTCCTGCACGCTGGGCACCCCCAGGGTGCTTCCATGGTGTGAATCTAGACGTTAGTGTTCTGTCTAATGAGAACATGTGGTTGCCACCCTTGGGCATATGCTTTTAGCAGTGATTTTTTTGCTGGTTCTTCGGCCTCTGGTTCATTGCCAGTTCCTTGTTTGCTTTCTAAA
Source organism: Dolichotis patagonum (assembly GCA_004027295.1). Classification (NCBI taxonomy): domain Eukaryota; kingdom Metazoa; phylum Chordata; class Mammalia; order Rodentia; family Caviidae; genus Dolichotis; species Dolichotis patagonum. The sequence continues at coordinate 116,523 of PVJX010002663.1, forward strand.
TAAGCTGCTTAATGGCACAACTTTGCTCTCTTACAGAACGTAACTGCTCTGCCAGGTACTTGGCGAAGAACGGATGTGCACTTAGAAAACCCAGAATACCACACCAGATGGTACTTCAAGTATTTTTTAGGACAAGGTAATTATGCCATTTTGGTGTTTCAGAAGAAAGGTTGTTCAAAATGAAAACGAATGTGAGTGTAATTTCTGGTACACTATGTGTACGAAGTTAACAATTTAGGGATACTAATGTCAGGGCATTTCATGTCAAGGTCAGTAGTAAACTCACAAGAATACAATTCAGAGTCACAACCCTAGAATTTGTCTGTTTGTTTGTTTTGGATTATTCTAAGTTTCAGAGGTCTTGGGGTTTTTTTATTCTGTTTTTGTTTGGTCAGTCATGTTTGTCTCTGGAGAATTAGAGAGGGTACATAATCTGAATGAGTGCTGTGAGACTTAAGAAACATTTTCACAGTGGAAAAAGAATTTCAGACTTAATGCAAGTATTCCATCTGTAGTGCATCTCGAACACATCTTTCAAGGTGATGAGAGAGAGAACTGGTTCCCTAAGCTCAGGGCCAGTAGAGAACTATAGAGACATTAGACTGTAGGCTCCTGTACATTCATTCAGGCTGTCCGCCAGGCAGCGTGCGCATCAGTGGGGCCATAGTGCAGGCAGTCACAGTCCCTGCCCTCATGGAGCCTGTAGAATGAGTTTGCATCCTGGCTCTGCCATTATTACATTATTAACGTAGGACCTTGCACGAGTTACTCGTCACTTCCCTGAGACTCAACTTCCCGATCTACAACGTGGAGGGATTACCAGTCTCTACCTAGTAGGTTTGAACACAAGTTTCAGTGTGATGTGCAAGAATACCACTAACCTGAGTGACCAGCACATCCCAGGAGCTTGGTCACTAATGTACAGTTAGAACGAACAGAGGGCTCACGGAACATACACCCAAATATAGCAAATGAAAGCGTGTCAGCAACAAGAGACTTTGGGAATTGAAAAAATTATAATTGCTATTGCAGGACTCAAAATGAGTTAAGAGAAAGTGCTTATCAGCCTAACACATTCGTTTAAAGATGTGATGCTTGAGCTTTTAATGACAGTGATCAGACCCAGGTGATGTCTTTTTAAGTACTCAGTTCAGTATTACCCATGTATTTGACCAGACAGAATTTATTTGGGTGGGTTGGGGAATATAGAAACATTTATAAAGGAAGACATCTGCAGGGAAAGTTATCTTCCTCATTGCTTGCAAGCTATGGCCCAAAGCGGTGATGACTTTATAGGGAAATGTTGCCGTGAGTTTGGATGCTATCAGCTGCAGATATCAAGAAGCTTGATTCAAACTGGCTTGAAAAAGAAGGGATAGAACAGAAAACCTAGAGGAAAGGCAGGCCCCTGGATTGGTGGTTTCAAACCTGCAGTGATGTCAAGGACCCAGACCCTTTCTCATTTTGTGCTTCCCTGTCCTAAATGAGGCAGTTTAGTCTACCTCAGAGTCACAAGATGGTTGTATCAACGCCAGCCATCACTTCTACACACCACCTCACTTTAGAAAAGGAAGCCTTTGCAGAACTCCCTTGACAGAGTTCTCCTTTCCTCTCACTAACCAGAATTTGGGTCACGTGATCATCCCTAAAACCAAACAAAAGGAAAGGTGCACAGGATTATCAGACAGTGGTCAGGGTCTGCTGCTGGTGGTGTGGGATTGCTGTTCCCTGAGCATGTGGGAGGGGCTTACAGTGCTGCCAGTGTCCGCTGCTGACTGACTGAGGAACCAGAGGCAGTCTCACTGTTTCCTTTCCAGTCCATCAGAACTACGTCGGAAACGATGCAGAGAAGAGCCCCTTCTTCCTGTCCGTGACCCTTTCTGACCAGAACAATCAGCGAGTCCCTCAGTACCGTGCAATTCTGTGGAGGAAAACGGTAAGGACCTGACTCGGGCTCAGAGAGCGACACTGTCCAGGTGCCTTAGCCAGCTCCTTTCAGCATGGCTACCCCAGGGCACCACTGTGCAGAGTTAATTCTATGTCTACGCCTTGCCTCGTACTGTCCTTCCCACTAAAATGTGTACTCATGGGATCCTGGGCACGTTTGCTGTGTCTGCAGTGCCCCACCAGGTAGCACAATGCCTGGCACATAGGGGGCACTCCAGAAATCTGTGTTGGCTGAATTGTAAGTGACACCAAAGTCCAGCTTACCTTCAGGGCAGTGCTGCCTCTATTTATAGAAACACCATGGTATGCTTCTGGAATTTTTCTTTTTAAAAGCAAGCCTAGGGTAAAAATCTCTTTAGTGTAAACTCCTACACGTGAAATTGTTTCCCACAGAGAAGGGTCGGCACCCCCACACACTCCATGCCCCCGCCATTAGGATCAGCCCGCCATCCACACAGTGGCATTGGAAGCAGAGTTCACGCAGCAATCGGGGAGACGGTGCTGAGCACTGCACATGGGCACTGTGGTCTTCACATTGTTCCCCTGGTGAGAAGTGACAGTGCCTTCACCCAGAGCCTCTTATCATCTGCACCAGGCAGGCAGGTTCCTGGCCTACTTTTTATTTATGTTTATTTTCCATTCATTCATTACAGCATTCCCATCCCTTCTGGTTTCCATATTCTCTTAAGGATGACTTAGTTGCTTTGAGCAAATAATCAGTCTGTTTTCTTTGTTCTCCTCCTGTTCCTCTCGTAGTCGATGTCTGGGTACATGGTGAGAAGGTTATGAGGCCTCGTGGTGGCAGATTACTTGGATGGGTCCCCAGAGTTTCCCTGGTTTCTGGTGTTCAGTGGCTGATGGGGACTCTGCACTGGGGACCACTGAGACATAACTAGTTCTTTCGGGTCATGAGGAAACACCTGTCCCTGGACCTATGGAATCGCCATTTGCCGATTCTAAAGTCCTCTTCAGTCCGATCTCAGCTCTCTGCTGGTCTCCCAGCCTCTCAAAGCTCTATAGCCCTTCCCAGCCCTACCTCTGTGAGCCATGGGTCAGATGCAAGGAGGTAGGGCCACTCCCTTAGCCATGTCTGTGATCTTTCGGGTCATCTACACTGCCAAGCTACCGAGCCAGTGCCCTTCACCAGGATCCAGGTACACATGGACGTGTTGATTCGTGGAACAAGCCCTGCCTGCGAAGCCATCCTCTGATCCAAGAGCACTGCTGGGGCTTACTGGCATGTCTGTGTAGCACCCCCACCCAAGCCCCTTCTGGGCCAGTCCTGGGAATGAGGCAGTGAAGGTCCTGGCATCTGATCCTTTTGTCCTCTTGTCATCTTCCTTCTTTCAAGGCAGGAGGAAGTAGGTTCCTACTTCTGCCCTTCTGGGATGGATTTGCTCAGCATCTTATCTTCTTCCTTTGGAAAGTAACAGTGCCCACTTCCTCACCTGAGCTGGTGGCAAGGAACTGAGGGAGGGATCGTGGGCCGTGTCACAGTGTACAAGCTAGAGAGTACAAGCTGGTCTGAGAGGCCAGGAAAGCTTCCAGATAGAGAGATAAAGGATGGAAAGGAAACAGCCACATCCAGAGTAGAAGAGCAGCCCAAGAATGTTCCAGACCGAAGACTGACAAGTACAAGACAGACAGGCATGCACTGTGGGTTACTGTCAGCTGGTGTTGGAGGAGTCCTGGGGTTTAAACCGTAGACTGAGAGGGCAGCATGGGCTGGCACTCAAGGTGTTAGTCTCCTTCTACTACACAGTACCGTGCCTGTATCCAGTCTTTTACATTAAATTATGTGCCTAAGGCAAGGTGAGTGTGTGCTCCCAACAGCAAATGGAAGTGCTAGAGGAAGTGGGCAGCTGAGCAACACTGGAGGGGGGCAGTTATTAAGCACGGTTGGCCTTAGGCAAGCCCTGGAGGCTGGGAGTGGAGGTGCCCAGGTGTGGGACCTAACTCTCCCCAGTCCCACAAGCTCCTGTTCTATTGGTTATAAAGCAGTTGGAAAAACAGTGACTATAGAACCCTTCTTTAAGAAACCATGAACACCTCTGCAGGACTTTTTGTAAACATACAGAAAAGACTTTTTTAAAAAATGGTTGATACTGGTTGTAAAAATTCCATCCAGATAATACAGTACCTAAAACAAAAATGATCAAAATCCAACTGCTCAGAGGTGATCATGGCAACATCTTGCTAGCCACCTCTCCGTGTGCACCCAGGCACGTGTGCACATCTGTTGCACAAATGGGGCATGGTTTGGCCTGCACTTCTGTCTCCACCCTCACTTCACACAGCCTGACGTGCACATGCACCTGGCTCTGCCTGCACGCTTGACGGCTCCCTAGAAACCCAGAACCATCTTCATCCAGTGTGGACTCTGAGAAGCTGCAGTGGGAGTGGAGAGGGAGGTCCGGGAGCCCTGTGTTCCTGTCCACACAGGCAGCTTGTGAAGATGTCACTCTCACCCAGGCAGGTAGCTGGGGCCTTCACCTGCTCCATTCACCTTAAACTGCTTTAAACTTCTCTTTAAAACTGCCTCAGAGGCTGGGGTTATAGCTCAGCTCCACCGCGCCTGTCTGGCAAGCACAAGGTCCTGAGTTCGATTTTGGGTACAAAAAAAAAAAGCTGTCTTTGGTGTGTTTGGCAAGAAGTAAAAAAAGGCAGGAAACTGCTGCGCAGAAGAGGTGCAGCTTGAAGACCTACTTTTAGGCAGGTTGACATCACACATGAGTGACCACAGCGTGAGGTCTGAGGCTAGTAAAAAATAAGACCGCAGAAAGAACTTAGGTGTCAACAGGTGGAATCTGGGACATCTGAGAATATGTATTCCTGTCCTCATATTCCTTCCTTACTTGAAAATGTTTCTCATCTAACACACTACATCCAGGAAGCCAGTCTCATTTCCTTGGCTGGTAGAAAATCCGCAGGGTGGTCCCTATGCAGGGCGACCTGCAGGGTCCACTGTGAAGATATCCTACTGCCCAGCTGGGGGTTCATGACAGTGTCGAGTCTCCAGGGCTGTGGATGTGGGAATTTTCTTTATGAAAGGAGACACAGCTTGAAAAGGGAGAGGAAAAAAAAAAAAGAAAAGAAAAGAAAAGGGAGAGGAACTCCACTCTCAGGCCATTGTTCAGGGCTTAAACAGGAAGGTAGCAAAAGTATATCAAAAACACAAGAAAAGTGACAACTCTTTCTTTGCCCATTTTTTTAAAACTTTTTTTTTTTTTTTTTTTTGTATTGGGGATTGAACTCACAACTTCACACTTGCCAGGCAGGCGCTTATGCTACTGAGCTAAATCCCTGGCCAGCTCTTTGCCCATTTTGTGCAAGTTACATCCTAAAACTTTAGCCTTGTGTGTGGCCAATTTTGTGATTAGTCAGATTTAGGAAGGATTTTAAATGTGTGCCTTTTGACAATCCCTTTTGCCGATCACGTAATAGCAAGTCCTCTGGGGCTGGGCATTTAGCTCAGCGGTATAAGCGCCTGCCTTGCAATGGCATGGTCCTGAGTTCAATCCCCTGTACCGATAACAACAACAACAACAACAAAAAAAAAAAAAAAAATAGCAAGTCCTTTGCGGAGTCTAGAGCTGTATTGTTCTTTGTAGAGGATGAGAAAGAAAGAACACTACTCGTATGGTGTTGTGGTTTGGACTTGGGGCTGGTTCATTCAGGTAACTCTTTACCTAGCCCTGGACAGTCAACAAACATTCATTGAGCACTTTTTATGAGCTGGTCACAGTGGGTACTCATTTAGAGAGGAAAAAGCACACTTTACCTAGATTGGCACAGACAAACATAAAATATATATGTCATGAAAGCCTCTCAGAAGATTGAGGTGATTTCTAGTTCAACAAGTCTTTGAGTTGGAGTCATTGCAAGTAAATCCCATTGTCAAGTGAAAATTATTTTCTTCTTTTGATCTTTGAGGCTTGCCTGACTCTTGGCTCTGAGATCAAACAAATGCCTCTCATCTGGCCCAGCGGCCCAGTGGTGGAGGTTTCAGCCTGTGGCAGGTTGGCCCCATTGCTTTGAGCCCTTAATGAGGCAACACCGCCTGGCAGGAGGAACCTGATGATGGAGGAATCCTGAATGGAGGAGCCTGCTTACTTCAGGGCACATGAGAACCGAAAGAGAAAGGAAGAAACCAAGTCCTTTTGAGGGTGCCCTCCCTAGTAACCTAAGTCTGCCCACTGGGTCCTGTCCCTTAAAGGTTCCCCCACCTGTCAGTGGCACCACAGGCTGGCGATCAAGCCTCTAACAGCCCTTTAGGGGACACTTACCCAAAGTATAGCAGATGGCTCAGACGCTCCCCCATTCTAAGGCGCTAAGGACTCGTATGTTGAGGTGTCATGTTCAAATCCATAAATGTTTGGGGGCCGGAAAATAGCAGAAGGTGCTGTTAGGCCCGAGCAAGAGTTTTTCCAGCACGGAATGTGATTATTCCTGTACACGGCCCCTGAAGAATGAGAAAGGCCGGAATGAGTCCCTTTCAGTGACCTGATAAGGCTTTTTGAGAGACAGAAGTTGCAGACTCCTCACTGATCAGGTGTTTTGACTTTTCCAGGGGACACAGAAAATATGCCTTCCCTACAGCCCCACAAAAACACTGTCTGTGAAGTCCATCTTAAGGTGAGTAAATGAATAAATAGCCCACCCCCTGAGTCAGAGGTCTTTATAAATTGTTTTTCCTGGAGTCTTCCTGAGTTAGCTTTCCATGAAGCCTTGGCTGCCTGGCACACAATGACTAGGCAGCAGCCGCATTAGGTCCCTTATCGTCCGCATTTTACAGAGGAGGAAATGGAGGTTCCGGAGAGAAAGCCAAGATCACACAGCGGTCTGCAGATTTAGAGCCTCTCTCTGTAGCATCTCTCCATCCTGCATTTGTTGCTTCTTTTTTCTTGCATTCACTCAGATACTTTGGTTTTAGAAAGAAAAAAATCAAAGAAATATTTTTCCTTTCATTTTTATACTTC